>JAXGGA010018298.1:0-22374 GCA_038373865.1 Uloborus plumipes
ATCTGTCGATTACTGTGGCACCGTACAGCCGAAACGGATGGACTGATTTTGAAAAAAAAAAAAAAAAATGTTTGAACGGTGAAGTGAAGGATAGTGAATATTTATTTCGCTCATACGGATATTTCGTTGGATTGGTATTCGTTATAGAGGGATTTCTTTGAAATGTTTCCCGTGACTTAAATTTTAGCGATTGCTATTTCACAACACACAAAACTGCATGCAATACACCGCCAGGGTGGTGTATTGCACGTATTTCTTCCTTTGGTACAGTATTATGCTTCGGTACAGTAACTTACTGCTTAACATAATACTAGTTTCCTTTTCTCTTACGTTTTCCCTCGCTTTTGTGATTCCTGGCACTTCTCTTTTTGTGACTTTTTTTTTTGTGTGTGTGTTACGGTTGGCTTACGAGGAACATAAATAGTGTTTTAGTTCATCGCAAGAGTTATTTTTACTCGAACCCAAAGTGGATTGGGTTGAGGGAAAAATCGTTTTGTTCGTAGAGGCGGCCCGAACTTCAGTTTTTGCGGAAAGAGCCCCGGGAGTCGAGGCGGGCCCCCTGTCAGGTTGGTCACTGGGTGCGCAGAAAACTTACCGAATTTTTATGCTCTGATTTCCACACGAAGACCCTAGTTTTTGACTAGACTGACATGGCCTCTCGTCGTGGCTTATTGTGTGTGTGCGTGGCTCGCTAACTACTATTCATATAATTTTGAATTGCGCTGAAAAACAACAAATAACGTCATTCCCTATCAGGGGTGCCCACAGGGGGGGGGGGGATTATGGCGCAAGTTGCGCCATCAAAATTTGGGGGGGGGGGGGATTTTTTAAAACGTATTTATTTATATCAATTATTTATTATTTTTTTAATTTGAATTATTCACTGATTTTTTTAAATGAAAATTATTTATAAATTTATTTTTTAATTTCAATTATTTCTTTATTATTATTTTTTATTTATTTGTTTCTTTATTTAGTGTGTGTGTGTGTGTGTGCGCTTGGAATATCTGGAAAGAGAAAAAAAAGCAATTCTATTCTGTGCATACTCAGTACTTTTAAAAAAATTGATAATATATATTAAAAAAATTATAATTTAAAAAAATAAATAAAAATATCAAAAAAAAAAAAAAAAATATTTTAAAAAAATAAATAAATATTTAAAAAATAAATGAATTATGTTTTAAAAAATAAATAAAAAAAAGGGATAAAAATAAAAAGCACAGCAGGGTTGTGAAAAATTTTGGGGAGGAATTTGCGCCATTGAGCTTGAGGGGGGAGGGGGGGATGGGCACCCCTGTTCCCTATTATGAATGCCACTTGAGAGACCTAAGGCGATTTTAAATGACGGGCTTTAGTGAGACATCACACTCTCCAGGGTCCCCCGTACCTACCACAACTCGTGGTTTAACCGGGATAGGGCCCTGAAGAGTGCTCTGTTCTTTTTGAACCAGAGCAAAGGGTCGAGCAAACCCTTGGCCCAGCACCCCCAGAGGTATCGTTTCATTTGGAGGACTTTGTGACCACGACATTTTTAACGTCCCCCAGCCACCAT
The DNA here is from genome assembly GCA_038373865.1 of Uloborus plumipes. Taxonomy (NCBI): domain Eukaryota; kingdom Metazoa; phylum Arthropoda; class Arachnida; order Araneae; family Uloboridae; genus Uloborus; species Uloborus plumipes. The sequence goes on from JAXGGA010018298.1 coordinate 1,553, forward strand.
CAGGTGAATCTTTGATCGGCTGGGATCGAACACGGGCCCCTCCGGTCACGAGTCCGACGCCTTACCGATTGGGCTACCACGGTCCCGCTTTAATGACCTGAATTAAAGGAAGTAGACTTTTGGCCTCGATAGGTGACGGTATCAACTTCTTTTTTAGTCACGCTGCTTGGGGAAAGGGGGGGGGGGAGGGGGAGTGTCTCCACGCTGGCTGCACCATGTTAATTGCTAGTCACTGACGTCTGTACTTTTAGACTTTCGGATTTTACACTAACCGCAGAATTTTCTTAAAGAAGTCGCTTAAAATATGCGTATTTTTTAAGTATGAAAAATCTTTTTGTAATTTATGCACTGTCTGCCCCGCTTAAACGAATACTGTCAGTTCCAAGAAATATTATTCGATTAAGCGGGGATCTCTAATATTGCGTCTATGACACAGGGAAGTATTCGGTTATGGGATGTTTTATTCGTATAAGCGGGGTACTCGTTTATCCGTTACCCGATTAAGCGGGGCTGACAGTACTAAATTTACACAAATTACGCTAGAAATTACTTTTTATTTTGTTAATCTTCTGTAACAAGGTTCACAAAGAAAAGTTCTACTTCATATTTTTCGCACCATTCCCCCCCCCCCTTTTTTTTGAGCAACAAATAACACACGTTCGATGCATCATTTTTAATTTGCTTTTATTAGTTTCACATGTGGATTTGCTTGCTTGTTTGTATGTAAACCTGAATAAAAGATAAAATTCACGTCCTTTGCAAATACAAAAGAAATATATTTAATACTACTATTCAGGGCCGTATTTAAGAGGTGGGTTTTTAGCAGGGGCGGATACAAGGGAGGGGCGATGGGGCGATCGTCCTTCCCTTGAGGGTTTCTTATCCAGCAGTTTTTCGTCTTTGAAGTTCAAAAAAGGCAATTTTAGATGATCTTCGATGATACGATGAGAAGTGGTTGGGATTCGGGGCTCTGACATGGAATTTTTTCGAAATTGAAGACCGAAACATTTGTAATAAACATGCTTTAACCAGAATATGTGGTAAAAAAAGGAGGGAAATGGGGGGAAAAAATCGCTCCTCCCTTGGAACATTTCTGGATCCGCCCTTGGTTTTTAGGGTTCAAACCCCCTCCGAAATTTTTTAAAGCTATTCCAAAAAATGCTTTTTAATGCAATTTTTTGCTGAAAAATAATATCATTACTATTTCATTTTTAATTTTCTTACTTCCTTTTCAATTTCATTTGAAAAATAAAATTATCATTATTGAATGATAGTACAAATTAATTGATTTGTCTGCAGTATTTAGCTTTATTTTTTGCAAACATAACTTTATGCACAACACTACATCATTTTAACTGGGGCGAAAATGCTTTGTACACATCAATTTTTTTTCCTTCATTGGAAATGTACGGATCTTTCATTGGAAAGGTTAATTTTCATAGCAATACCCTTATGCATCTACTGTAAGAAAAATCAACAGAATACTGTCTAATCTTTTATCCTAAAACCTTCCTTGCATTTGCGCATGCCTGAGGTCTCTACGGATTTGCTCAAGGGAGGGCTCTAGGGGGGAAATGCGAAGTAACATTCAACAGGAAGTAAGAAGCGAAAACACCGGCAAGTGCGTCTCTTTATCCTATCATCCCTTTTTCAAATGGAAGCGACCGTGACTGCCAGGCGCGCAATACTCAGACAGACAGTATAGAACTAGAAATCAAATTTTATTTATCATATGGGTGAATATCAGGAAAAGTGCTAATTTGAGTCACAAATGAATTTCTCAAGCACTTCCAAATAAAAACCAAAAATTTTTATTTCCCCATACATTAAACTGCGTCGGACATACAATCCATGACAAAATTTTCAGGTTTTACTTTAATTTATGACAACAGAACTCTTTTTATTGCCTCAATGTCATGTCGGCAGCGCGTCACACATTCGAATCGCAAAGTTCAAAAAAATCCTGTGGATTATAAAACATCGCAGCAGAAACAAATACAAAAGAAAATAACGTGTTTTATGTTCATCTATGACGTTTAACTCTTGAGTTTTAGATAAAATGAATTTAGATCGATAAAAAAAGGCAATTTCTGCTTGTCACAAGTTTTCATAACATGAGGAGTGAACCAACTTCCGGAATGATAAATTCTAGACAAAACATTTTTTGGCGCCAAAAAATTACGCTGGGAGAAGCTCTAATATGTGATGTTTTAGTTCCGATGGAAAATTTTCACTTCGGCTGCATTAAATTATAGGTAAGATTTTTTCAATCTTGACTTATCTGTTTCTACCAAATGAAGTGTCATGTCGGCAGCGGAATTTAAGACACAAAATAAAGTAATTTTTCAATTTATTTTTGCATAATGGAAAAGAAACCTATTGTCATGGACATAATAAGGTGTTTTTATTTTTGAATCTTCAATTAGGAATGTTCAGCTGTCATATTGCGGGAAATTTGTCACGTCGGCAGCGGTCATGTCGGCAGCGCTGAAGTAGAAGGTATTTGTTACGAAACTGATGCGTGCGTTACCGATGTTTTTTCGCAATTTTTTCTTCGTGTTATGAGTTTGTTGAGTTTTAAAGTACAAAGGTAGATGCAAGTGCATCGTGTTTCTTGCTAAATTTTCCCATTTTAGAAGTTTATTCATTGTTTTTTAAATGCTTCAAAAACATTAATTTTTCCGCAAAATTTGAGTTTTCAAACAAAATTATTGCCTTTCTTCACCCTCTTTTCGTTTACATCAATATTCCGACCTTCGTTTCTAACTACTGCACCCAAAAATATAATTTTGTTTTAAAATGGAAAACTTAAGAACAGTTTAGTGAAAATCTCCCTCCCCCGCCAAACTCTGAATGTCTTGATTTAATTTCGTTTTTAAATATTGTGTTAAGAATTTCATTTTATCTTTATTTTTAACTATTCACCTATTTATCTGTTTGAAAAAAACTTTGCCGCACTTATTTAGACTTTAACTAACTTCTAATTAGTCTCTAATTTTATTTATAAAACTAAAAAGCGTTCAGGCTGTGAAAATATTATTATATTCTAAGTAATAATTATTTTGTTTTTAAACATAAAAGGTAGTGAAAGTGTTTACTTTTGTGCACTAAGTGTAAAATCTGTAATATTTATCAGTTCGGTAGCATTCTCATCATGTCGGTAATGCTCAAAGACAACCCCCCCTAAGAGAGGGGTAAATGTTCACTTTGACCATGCCCCGAATTTTTAAAAAATATTGTTACTAATGTGTATTTGAAATACCCAATTAATTTAATTTTCTGAGTATCTTCAAAAATTGAAAATTTCCCTTGTCAAATTGGCACTTTTCCTGATATTCACCCATATAGATTTCACGAGAGATATGTTGGTAAAACTAGAGCCGCTATATAGACAGGCCGACGCATCAAGCTTAAGTTTCACTACTTTGGATCCAACTTTTACTTTTTTTTATATTGTCACGTTGAATGAGAACTACGGAGTAACAGAAAGAGCCTTTATTGAATCAGCCGAGCTGTCTGCTGTCAAGAACCCAACTGCCAGCTCTCGGCTTGAGAGAGGCTTTTTATACGCAACTAAGGAATGTTCTGGAACAATTCAAATTAGATGACTTACATAAATTTACATATTTACAAATTTTCTGCAAACGGTTAGAAAGCATTATGAAATTAAAAGAGGAATAAACAAATGTCCACACCTGAGGTCAGAACTCGGAACCTCTGGGTTCGTAAGCCGGCGCCGCGGCGCGCCGTAGCCATTCGGCCAACCGGGCGATAGCTTGAGAAAGAAATACGGCAATATTGTTGCAGAGCTAAGGTTACCAGAACAAAGTTTCGGGATATCGCGTTACCATCGAAACTCCTTCGATGGTAACGGATATCGCCAAGTTTTTGTTAACTTCATGTGAAAAGTTGCAAAACGCGATAACTCGCGATAAAGACAACCACTCAAACACGAGCTGGATCCAAAGTGGTGAAACTTAATCTTGATGCGTCGGCTCGTCTATATAGGGGCCTTAGGTAAAACTAAGGCCCCTATATATACGAGCCGGCGCATCAAGATTAAGTTTCACCACTTTGGATCCAGCACGTGTTTGTGTGTTTGAGTGGTTGTCTTTTCTGGCCACTAATCGCGTTTTGGTAATTTTTCACTGTGAGCAATTATTAGCGGCACGTGGATTTGGCAAAGCTTAGTAATGTGCCAAAACTTTTTTCCGGTAACCCTACTCCACAACAATGAAAATTGAAAGTAAAAGTTAAGGAATTGGATCCAAAGTGGTGAAACTTAATCTTGATGCGCCGGCCTGTCTATATAGCGGCTCTAGGTAAAACTAGAGCCGCTATATAGACAGGCCGACGCATCAAGCTTAAAATCGACCACTTTGGATCCAATTCATTCACTTTTACTTTCAATTTTTCATTGTTGTAGTGTAGGGTTACCAGAAAAAAGTTTTGGCGCATTGCAAATCTTTGCCAAATCCACGTGCCGCTAGTAATTGCTCCCACTGAAAAATTACCGAAACGCGATACTTTGCCAGAAAAGACAGCCACTCAAACACTCAAACACGCGCTGGATCCAAAGTGGTGAAACTTAATCTTGATGCGTCGGCTCGTCTATATAGGGGCCTTAGGTAAAACCCTCCCCGAAACAATTGTCTGGTTACGGCCCTGCTACTATTAATACTAAAGGCTGTGATCATAAGTGCATGTAACCTTAACGGATATTCAATGGTTTTGAGTATCATGAAAATAGTTTAACCGTTGGTATTAATGATAGTATTAAGTATATTGCTTTTGCATTTGCAAAGAACGTAACTTTTATCTTTTAAAAAATGTCTTTTTAGCTTTATTCTAAAAGCGTATTTTTTTAGTTTTTTTAAAACTATAATTTATAAAATTTTTACTAAATTAAATGCGATCAGTGTAAATACTTCAGAAAGTTCATTACTGAAATTAAAACGATGAAATTGCGAACAAGGTTATAAGTGACGTCACGTTCGTGAAAATAGCGGGATGAGCCAATTTTGTGGAATCGCGAGAAAAGCAGCCAGAAGAGTGCTTGCATGTGCACGTGCGGCTCCCGGCTCCGAATCCGGGATCTTCCGATTTCGATTCCATCGCCTTATCCGCTAGACTTCGTCCTGTGCCCACGTGATTTCTAAAACATTATCACTATAACATTACTCTTAAACCGTTATTTTGAAGTAACAACAGTGAACAACGTTTGTCAAACACAAATCAGCAAATATTTTGTCAGATGTCTGTGCATCCATAAGCTAACATGTCTGCATTGAAAAAGGCTTTCCTTGTAACGCCGAAACACGTGTCTGCAGTAATCCTGCGCATTTGTGCTTTTCAATGTACGGGAGACCAGCCGATACTCGGGAGTTTTCTGTAAAAACTCTTAACAATTGCTTTCTTAGAACAAAAAAAAAAAAAAAACGACATTACTTTCCGGTCCTCCTAATCCAGAAATTTAAATTTTAAATGCGTTCTGATTCGTGAAGTTCATCTAAATATGAGGTATAATCAGGATCAGTTTTCACTTTGATTTTTTATTTGTGTTACAAGCAGTAAGTTACCGCCCCTCCGCCAAGGCTAATTCATTTGCAATGTGCCAAGAGCCCAGTTCTGCCTTCCAGAGACTGCAGTTTCTTTAGCTGCTACCAGTTTGCTTGTACTTTCAGCTGCACTGAAATGACATCTGCCTCCATCTCTGTTATTGTCTGTTCAAGACTACCGATTCCATAAGAAGGATGAAAGTCTCTGCATTGTATAACTGGGAAAAACTTGTTCTTTTATAAAACTTAATCGTGTTCAGACTTAGACAAGGCCATTTTTTGAAGAGCAGACGCATCAAGTTTAAGTTTTACCACTTTGGATCCAGCGCCTGTTTGAGAGGTTGGCTTTTCAGGCTAGTAATCGCGTTTTGCTAATTTTTCACTGTGAGCAATTATTAGCGACACGTTGATTTGGCAAAACTTTGAAACGTGCCAAAACTATTTTCTGGTTATCATGCTCCTCAAAAATGAAAAATTGAAAGCAAAAGTAAATGAATCGGATCCAAAGTGGTGAAACTTAATATTGATGCGTCGGCCTGTCTATATAGCGGCTCTAAGTTTCACTACTTTGGATCCAGCGCGTGTTATATTTTTAATTTTTTCTACCAATTGATGAGTGGTTGTCTTTTCTGGCAAGTTATCGTCTTTTGATAATTTTTCACTGTGAGCAATGATTAGCGACTCGTGAATTTGTCCAAGCTTGTCAAGGCCCGAAACGTTGGTCTGGTAACCCTAGCTCCGTAACAATGAAAAATTGGAAGTAAAAGTTAATGGATTGGATCCAAAGAGCTTGATCAGCGCCCCCTATCTAGAGGGGGCGCTGGCTTGATGCGTCGGCCTGGCTATATAGCGGCCTAGACTTTTGGCTGTCTGCGAATGATGTCACGCTTTCAGGGCAAGGGAGGGGGTTATGAAAATTTTACAGGTTATGGTGGCAAGGGTGAAGAAACTGGTAACAAGAAGCCGGACATCACACATTTTGTTTTGACGTGTTTGTAAAAAATAACGCGGCATGTGACAAAGGGGGGAGGGGGGAAGGTGAAGTCTTATTTTTGCCTCGTCACTTTGTGATTTAGCAGAAATGTTGGGGAAAATGTGCTATCACAGATGGACAGACCCTTTTGAGCCAGAAAGAAAGACATTTTTCTTTTGTGCATCGGCGAAAATTTTAACCATATCCTCCTCCATTTGGGACACACACACACACCATAGCTCAACATATGTTAATGCATGCCATTTTGATGTTACATGCTCATAAACATCAAAATGGTTTACTAGAACTTCGAGCTTTGTCAGCCCCAACCCCCTCTCCCAGCTCTTAGAAAAGCTTCACCCTGCACGCATATCACTTCTTAAACTGGAGCAGTAATTAAAACTGAAGTTCAAAAGCAAAAGCATCATGATTATTATGTACAGATTATTCTGAAATTAGGAAAAATAATTTTGTGTTGTTCATTACGTACTATTTTTCTTTTCAATAACATTTAAAGCAGTTCGAATTACTTTAAAAACTCTTTTCTAACGAGATGTTAAAATACTATGAATTACCTCTATTTTTTTTACTCACCGAAGCTTATGCATTTAACATTGATATCGGAATTTCTTGTACCTTTTAAACATAGGCCCTTTTCTTTTCTTTTTTTTGCAATATTCTCGGCTCCGCTTAAACGGATAATGTCGGTTCCAAGAAATATTCGATTAAGCGAAGGGACCTTTAACATTGCGGCTATGGCATGTGTTTCATGATATTTTATTCGTATAAGCAGGGCAATATATTCGTTACCCGATCAAGTGGGGCCCCCTTTTTCTCTTAAGTTGATTTCCTAGGCTCGATTAGCTTAGTTAAAATAGTATAAAACTGCTTAATTCATTAATGCTGTAAATCATTCAATAATTGTAAGTGGTAATTTTTTCTCCGTGCTTGAAACTACTTACGTAAACAGTAAGATTAGCATTGATTTCCTTTGAACATAAGTCATTTTGTAACTTGGTTTAGCGTTTTTTTAGAACTAATGTGTGACAAGTCCTGTTCTCCGGTCAGTACGGATGACCTTCGCCGACAGCTATGATTGGCACCAGACGCCCGACTGTCTGGGCTCAAACTGTTTGGGGACATTCCGAGGTTCTTTGTCGCTCTACGGTGCGCTGCACCGAAAAGGTTCGTGTTTCGTTTTAATAGCCGATCGCTGGAGGACGGACAAATCGACGGATGTCCAATTTTTACGTCGACCGTCGTGTCACTGGACAATCCAATTAAAAAAAATGAATAAAGTTTGCAGGAGCACTCCCCTTGCAAAATTTCGAAGAGAGCGCCCCGCTCAACTTCGAGGAATCGAGTCCGAGGCTCGGTGCAGGCGTACCGAGCGTGTACAAAAATTAGGAACTTTGTTCCAGAGGCGTGTGGCTGCGCCGATTGTTCTACCAACCCACGAAGTCCTCTGTTTGAGGCAGCTGAACTGTTTTAACATTGAACATTCTTCCGCCACGGTTATAAATAAGTTGTATATAGTCGTTAATCCAGATCTGAAATAATAAAAATCAATTTGATTTACAAAGCGTTACCGTTTGCTCAAGCAATCATTAGCTGAAGTTACCAACACGCCACAAATGTTACCAAATATTAAAAATGTTTGTTTTGTGAGATTTGTCATAATTTTTTCACCATTTCTTCAAGGTTTATTTCGCTTTCTTTTTGGAAGTGAGTTTAAATAATCATTTTTCTTATTTGCTATTTTATAACATTTTCAGAGAAATCATTGAAAATTGACAGCTGAATATTTGTACCATTACATAAATATGTATTTTTCAATGAATGCGAATGCGAATGAAGAACCTTGATTCATTTAAATTTATATTTATAGTTTCGAATGATTCTATTTAGCTTTTTTGCGCCGACTTCAAAACTTATGTTTAAATGTAGTATCGATGGTGTTCAAAGAATAAAATTATTTTTTACTTTTTAGAGCATTTGCTGAGTGAAGTTCCGAAGTCGGTTCAATTTTTTTTTTTCAAAAATATTTTTATATTTTTTAAAATAGGCAATGGCAAGAATAAATTGTAATTTTGATTGCCAGATTGCTGGCCTGCTCATCAGTGGCGTATTCTGGGTCTGATTACTGAATAGGTCAACTAGGCCGTGGCCTAGGGTCCCTACAATTTCGGGGCCCCCAAATTGCTAGAATTGCTCTCAATGGGTAAAATTGTTTTATCGAATGTCTAAAATTGAAAAGCGTCAGTGTTTGGCCTAGGGCCCCATAATATCTTAATCGGGCTCTGGGCTTATTTTCAGGTTTGTGTCCCCGTCGCAACTCACTTTTGGGGCCCCTTGAGAGATGAATAGATACGCGAAAAATATTTTTAATTCACCTGTTTGGAAACCCCTCCTTGGGGCCCCTCGCAATTGCTGCATGGGAATTCCGGAAAAAAATCTATTCTTCGATTATTTCAGTTTTAGGCTGTGGAAATGAAGGTTAGGGGTGCCGGGGGGGGGATGAGAGATCACTGTGACCTCACAAAAATATTCTTATTCGGCAAATTTTGTCTGACGATTCGGTGAATTTGGAGACAAAATTGCAGTTTTAAAATCCCCGGATTTCCTTTTTCATTATAGTCCGAGAGCCAGGTGCAAATTTGGTTAATTATTTCCTCTCGATAGATAATTGGCCATACGCATCAGACAACAGTATCATAAAGCCCTATGACCGTCAGCTGCGGCACAGTGGGGGGGGGATGAGTAGTTGGAACCTCCCACGCTTGAAGAAAAAAAAAAAAAATCAGTCATTTCCTCTCGCCTAAAAATTTACCAGATGATAGCTTATATGTAACTATTGATAAATAAAATATATACGTCAGCTGGCTGTATCTCGGTGGAAAAATTGTCAACTGATACTTTGAAGGTCGTTACGCAGAAGTTAGCTAGAAGCATTTACTGACTACACTGTTCGACAAAAAAAAACCTTGAAAATGCTTCTGGTATTTTGAAGGCTGATTCTTATGTAAAATGACCCCCTGAATCCGAATATGACCCCCGTTTTCCCCCATCACGTCCCAATTTTTTTTTAAAACGCCCCCCCTTTTTTTTTCATTTTTCCTTAGTTTCAGTGCTATTATATTTTTTTTGGAGGGGAAAGGAGCCTTATATTCACCAATAAATTTTTTTGAAGGTCAAGAGAGACTCAAAGTTTAAAATCATGAGCACCGAGAAAAAAATCGGGGAACTTGGGGGGGGGGGGCGTGGCCCCCCAAACTATTTGAAAAATCACCAAAAACGGTCTTTTTATTCTAGTTTCTTTAAAAAGACCTTTAAAACATTTTTTTCGGTGCAGAACCAGAGTATAGGATCCGTTCCTATGGCTCCTGGGTCAGAAAAAATTTTCACGCTGTGAAATTTAAAAAAAAAAAAAATAAATAAAATAATGCTTTAAAAATCGCACTTTGCACTCGAGTTTTAAAGCAGGTCTTCAGCCAAAAAAAACAAAATTGTGGCTGATTCTTATGTCAAATGACCCCCTATTTCCAAATATGACCTCAGTTTCCCCCTCCACCCCCTCTTTCCAGAGAGTCCCCCCCCCCCAATTCAGAGTCATTTTACTAATTCGGAGGGGAAAAGTACATTACGTAACCCGTTAACATAATTCTAAAAGGCAACAGAGGTTCAAAGTTCAAAATCATGTACATGTGTACCAAAAATATAAACTATGGCGGTGTACCCCCCCCCCCCCCCAAAAAAAAAAAAAAAATCTTCTTTTCTTGTTTTTCTAAGAGACGTTTTAAACCTTTCCTTTTTTTTTTTTTTTTTTTGTGAAAAATCAGAGTATTGAATTTTCTTTTCTTTTTTTTTGGGGGGGGGGGGAGGGGGGAGGTATACCGCCCTAGTTTATATTTTTGGTACACATGTACATGATTTTGAACTTTGAACCTCTGTTGCCTTTTAGAATTATGTTAACGGGTTACGTAATGTACTTTTCCCCTCCGAATTAGTAAAATGACTCTGAATTGGGGGGGGGGACTCTCTGGAAAGAGGGGGTGGAGGGGGAAACTGAGGTCATATTTGGAAATAGGGGGTCATTTGACATAAGAATCAGCCACAATTTTGTGTTTTTTTGGCTGAAGACCTGCTTTAAAGCTCGAGTGCAAAGTGCGATTTTTAAAGCATTATTTTATTTTTTTTTTTAAATTTTACAGCGTGAAAATTTTTTCTGACCCAGGAGCCATAGGAACGGATCCTATACTCTGGTTCTGCACCGAAAAAAATGTTTTAAAGGTCTTTTTAAAGAAACTAGAATAAAAAGATCGTTTTTGGTGATTTTTCAAATATTTTGGGGGGTGGGGGGGGGCACGCCCCCCCCCCCCAAGTTCCCCGATTTTTTTCTCGGTGCTCATGATTTTAAACTTTGACTCTCTCTTGACCTTCAAAAAAATTTATTGGTGAATATAAGGCTCCTTTCCCCTCCAAAAAAAATATAATAGCCCTGAAACTAGGGAAAAAAGAAAAAAAAAAAGGGGGGCGTTTAAAAAAAAAAATGGGACGTGATGGGGGAAAACGGGGGTCATATTCGGATTCAGGGGGTCATTTTACATAAGAATCAGCCTTCAAAATACCAGAAGCATTTTCAAGGTTTTTTTTTGTCGAACAGTGTAGTCAGTAAATGCTTCTAGCTAACTTCTACGTAACGACCTTCAAAGTATCAGCTGACAATTTTTCCACCGAGATACAGCCAGCTGACGTATATATTTATCAATAGTTACATATAAGCTATCATCTGGTAAATTTTTAGGCGAGAGGAAATGACTGAATTTTTTTTTTTCTTCAAGCGTGGGAGGTTCCAACTGCTTATCCCCCCCCACCGAGCCTCAGCTGACATTCACGAGGCTTCATAGTTCGATTTTCTGCTGCGTTTTACTAATTATCACTTGAGAGGAACTTGGTCATATATATCTGTTACTGGCTCTCGGACTATTAGCTGTGCGCTTGTACGTTTGTGTGAATACCCGAATTTTATCATTCGGTAAATTGTGTGTATTTTCTCCTTCCCGAAAATTTTAGTTCGGGCGTCCCTGTGTTCAGCACCGTTTAACGAGTTTAAACATAATTGAATTAAAATTGTACATAAAACCCAAGAACTAAATCATGTGTAGTCGATACTTCTGGAGCTCCCAGTTGACAAAATAATATATGGCTCCATGCACGAAGTTACAAAATGCTAGCTCGGAATTTAGCTTCGCTTCCAATCCAAAGGCAAGCGTTTTTCGCCCTTAGTGCTCCCCCCTCCCTCCTCTCGTCCGTTGCCTTATTTACTCATTGCTTGAAGTTATGAAATACTGGCAATACGCCAACAGGATGAAACGCTGCCCTTTCGTCTGGTACATGTACGCGGCCCTCGTTTCGTAAGCGGCGGTGACGTCACTTAGAAAAGGCAGTCCCGCACTTCTGGTTTCAAACTAGTTTACCTGCTTTTTGCGGAATGAAAGTTTTTCTTTTATGTGCTGCGCCGCAGAAGATTTTTTTTCTTCTCCTTTTTTGCTTTGCTTCAATGATTCCGCTCTTTTTTTGTGCCTCAAACGGAGAGGAGACTTTTTACAAAACAAAAATTATTGGAGAGCAAATTCGATTGATTGCAAGGGCTGGAAATTTTTCGACATGCTCCCCCCCCAGGGCCTTTGCCCTCCCCCCTCCACAGGCCCATCATTCGGGGGTCCAAGGGCGATTAATTGCCCCTTAGCTCAGTTATTTTCCAAAAAAATTTGCAGTGAGTGCTTTGCCTCACACCCCTCGGAAAATTTCGAAATGGCGAGCCCACTTCTCCCCTAGCAATATATATATATATATATATATATATATATATATATATATATATATATATATATATATATATATATATATATATATATATATATATATATATTTAATGAAGTAAAATATATAAATAATTACAAACGTGTAAAAAAAGAAATTCTCATAATTAGAATAGTATATTAACGCTTTCGAATGTAGTTAAATTACCAGTATATTACGAAAATACCGGCAATATTTTTGAGAACTTACTCTCAGCTGAAAAAATACTACGATATAAATATTGCCCTTCTACGATATTGAAAAAAAAAAAAAAAAAAAAAAACATAATATTTTATGACTAAAAATACGCTTCTGCCCCCCCCCCCTTTTTAGAAGATATTTTTTTTTTTTTTTTGTTATTATCTCTTAACTTGCAAAATAATTTCTGCAATATTCGCCCACGTTCAAATAGCAAAGCAGTTAAACTTGGTAGTATTTTAAAGAGTTTGAGGGGTGAGAACGCCTGTTGAACTGTGATTGAAAAATTTGAAAAAAAAAAAAAAAAAAAATTCCAAAGATGATTAGCAAGAATAGGTGTGTGATGTTGCCCTCTGGTGGAAATAGAAGGATTCAAAAAGGAAGTCTTCGATTTTATGAGAAAGCAAAGTTCATGCTAAAAGTTTTACACCCAACAAAATTTGTTGGTGCCAAGTAGAAACATTTTAATTAATCATTCATTACACAATATTAAAAGAATATACTACTCTTCTCGGTTTCTGTGAATGTTTGTTTGTTAAAATGCGCAATTTTGTGATGTAACCCTCTGAAATATACAAATAAAATTTTAAATAGATAAAAGAAATTTAAACCTTTAAAATTGGGCACGACTCAATTACGCTTCCGTTAGTAAGGCCACGTTATCGCAACTAGAATTCATTTGGGTTGGGAAAGGGAGGGGGGGGGGGCGGTTTTTGACTCCTCTTTCATCTGTGAATCACCGTACAGTGACTGCAGCTTAGGTCAATTAAGTTAGCCTCCCCCCCCCCCCACATCAGCAAGTTTAAAAAACAAAATTGTCTACGGTATGCACCTACTTTGCACCGATTTGCACCCAAGTTTCACGTTTTGCACCTTAAACCGAAAAAAGTTATTACAAATTCAGTTCGGGGAAGGCTAATTTAAGCTTAAGTTAGCCCCCCCCCCCCATCACCTGTAAATTTTTAACTAAAGTTTTTTTTTTGAAAATACCCACAGTTTGCACCTACTTTGCACCGATTTACACCCAAGTTTCACGTTTTGCACCCTAAACCGAAAAAAGTTATTAGCGATTTAATTTGGAGGGGGGGGGGGGGCAACTTAAGCTTAAGTTACCCCCCCCCCCCCCGAATTAAATCAGTGCACCCTATCCTACACATACCACACCAAATTTAAAATCACAATATGGAACGAAAGCACTATGGAGAAGAAATATTCGGGTATTTTTATAATCAAAAATTTTATTTTAATTTATGATAAAATTCGTGTCTTCTGTGGAAGGGTGGAATTGGAAAAGCAGGGATATAAATCAATTTGTGCTAAAAAATAAGAGCAAAATACAGCTTTGAAAAGCACAAATGTTCAAGAATAATGCAGACACGTGTTTCTGCGTTACAAAGAATGTCTTTTTCAATGTAAAAATATGTGAGTCGTAGATGCAAAGACATCTGACAAAAGCATATTTTTCAATGTTGTATTTTTGCTTTTGTGGAACAACAAGCTTGAGATTCTTCCTGATATCTTATTTTCCTTTTTTTTTTGTCATTTTTCACATTCTCTGCGATTTTTACTTTTTTCAGTGTGTTTATATTTTCTAATCTTGCTGAGAGAAAAAAAAAGATTTGCTGTTGTGATCAAATGTTGAAAACTTCAAAGAGAAAGGAAGGACGCAAAAAAAAAAAAAAAAAAACTGTCCGGGGTAAACACTAAATAAGCAGGCACCTAAGAGAGAGAGAAAGGGTAAGGGGATAAAGTTAATTATGCGCGCGCGTATGATGTATAAAAAATTATTTCTTTTAGAAATCGCCGACTGTGGAATCCTCTTGCAGTTTTTGCTTGCGCTAATAAAAACAACTTTAAAAAGTTTTCCTCAACGTTCGGACATTTTTACTTCTTGTGAGCCTACTTTGTCTTGGGTAAGTATTTTTTATTCCCTCCCCATGGAGCCGTGGGAGGGGGTGGGGGTGGAAGAATTGTTACGAGATAAAAAAAACCTTGCGAGATTTCTTTGTACCGTGGGCAAAGATGGCTCCCAAACTTTTTTGTACTTTTACAGCAGGTGCGTTTTATTTCGCTGCTGTTATTTTTTGAATTGAGGCTAAGGCCAGGCCCGTCATTTGGGGGAAGGGGGGGGGAGTCAATTGCCCCCCCCCCGATTTTTTTTTTTCATGTTTTTTTTTTTTTTTCATGTTTTATTTTATTATTTTTTTTTTGTTTTGAAGAAAAGTCTCTTCTCATTTTCATTCATTTGCATGCCATCTGCCCCTTTTCTAATCCGTGCTTTATATTGCTTTATTTATATTTGTTGGATTCATGCTCGCAAAATGAGCCTCTCTATATTAAGCGTTTCGTGCATTTTTGCCAAATTCATTGTTTTATAGATCAAGGACATCAGCGATCTTTATGATCATAGTAATTTTTCTTCTTTTTTTTTATTACTTTTAAAACATAGAAATAGTCATAAACCACCAATTTTATTTTAAAAGTTATTAGTTTATGCTCCAAATATTTTTCTCAAAAAATCAACTCTTTGATTGTTGGAGTGCCTTTCCTTTTTAGTGCTATTTTAAAGTCTCCCATTTTTTTTCTTTACAATATTTATGAAATAATACCTGCAAAAACAGCAAACGCATTTTTGTCTTAATCTGTAAGTGATTCTGAACCTCTTACTAAAAAAAAGTTTTAATTTGGTGAAAATAACCCTTATTATTATTTTTTTTTTGCTTAAACCATGTCATTAAACAACTCTTTAAAAAAATTAAATAATTCTTTCAATGCCTTTTTGAAATTTGAACCAAAATGGAATTTTAGAAGTTTAATAAAATAGCAACTTAAAACAAATAGAAAAAAAGTTCATGACAATCTGAAACAAGTTTCATAACCTGGACTGTCATAAAGATGAAAAACTTATGGTGCTCCCCCCTCTCCATTATTTCAAATTAAAGTTTAAACATTTTTATTACCTTTGTTTCAATTTTTTGTTTCTTCCTGTGAAATACGTATGTGGAATTTTTAGATGTCTCTTTCTCTTTAAAATCCTTAGACAGATCTTCGCCTTTTCTTTCTTTTTCTATGACATACTCAATAGCAGGCCCGTCATTTCAAGTTTTTCTAGGGGGGTGGGGGGGGGGACAAAGGGCAAAAACACAATACAATTTCACCAGAAAACAACAAAAACCACACCCACTTATATGTAAATACATTGATTTCTCAAAGTCAGGGGGGCAATTGACCCCCCAATGCCCCCCAAAATGACAGGCTTACTCAATAGGTAGCAAATTGATGACATAGAGGCGGCATATTACATGCTCCTAATTTATGACATGATAAAAAGTTAGTAACAAAGTGAAAAAAAAAAGCAAGATGCTTACAGTATTTTAGATGAAGTATTACAAATCATCAAAAACACGAAAAAACCTGGGTATTAAATCAAAAACCCGGGTTTTTTCAAACCCTACCGAGTACCTGCTCAAACTGAGGCCGAGTACTTGGTACGACACTGGTTTTGAAAAAAATATTTGGTACTTATTGCATTAAAAGAATGATGTCTGGCCGATTGTAACTGATTTTCTTCTTTTATTCTGCAGCAATGGCAACAGTTCTTCCAGCAGCACAGATGAGGAAGTGGACCTGGAGGATGGAGAAATATTGGATTCGGAAGAGGAAGCGGAGAAGAAGGAGGAAAAGAAAGATTTCACCAACAGTGAGTGTTTTTTTGGGAACAGTTCTGTGCCATGTACTGGAGACGTATCGAATAGCAAAAAAAGATTATTCTTACATTCATCTCCAAAACGCACACATTAAATATGATTTTTTAAACTTTGCCCTTGTTTGTATGATTTATCATATTACCCCCCCCCCCTGCAAGGGCGTAGCTAGGGGGTGCAGGGGTGTGCAGCTGCACCCCCTAGATCTGAGCTAATGGGAGGTCACTATGACCTCCCATTGTTTTGTTCTTTTATAAATATTTTATACCATCCAATGGTTTAAGGTGTGCATGACAGAATAAAGTATAGTTTCTTTGAGTTCATAATTTCTTCCTTTTTGTGTGCAAATAGAATTTCAAGCACTTTTTCTTTCTTGCTTTTTTTTTCTTTCTGTTTTTATTGAAAAATTTGACTTTTATGCTAATTTTTGGGAACTTTATATAAACTGCGTTATTATATCTAGTATTGATTACTTTTCAGAAAATGATAGTAAAGGTTGCCTGTTTTTTAAGAGAAAATTTTTAATTTACCGAATGAAACTCTGAACTTTGCTGAATGATTAAAAAATAAATAAATAAAATACAAGAAAGCATACTTATCTATGTCTACCAAAAGATACGTGAGGCATCACGAAAATAAATAAATAAATTAATTAAAGAAAAAAAGAGAAAAAATAAGTAAAATAAAGAAGTTTAGCTTTGCAATACTGTCTCACTGTTTTCAAATTTCATCAGCCAATTTGTATCGGATAAGAACTTTTTGGGAGGTCACAGTGACCTCCTATTGGAGTGCCACTGCTAGCACCCCCCTAACCTGAGTCCTGGCTACGCCCTTGCCCCCCCCCTCCTCCCCTGATGGTGAAAGCAGATTTGACTGTTTAGTTGGCGGTTTTCTTCAGTGGATATTGTTTGCATACGCACGAAGTTACCTTAAACCGCCAAAAAAAAAAAAAAAAAAAAAAAAAAAAAAACCAAATAAACCACCGAATGTGCTGCTGCTGTGGAGTTAATTAATACATAAGTACCGTTTTTCCAAAGATATATTTTATTTTTTATATTCAAGTCTTTATTTTATAGTTTATAACAATTTTTAAATCAAACAGTTCGTTAAATTTACTACTTATGAATCTATACTAAAATGTATTAAATTGTGATTTGCTTCATATTTGAAGTGGTAAGTGCTGCCCAGAAAAATTCTTGACATGCAAACTGAGAGTTAAAAATTGCTAGCTTAATTTAGCAGAAAGCTCTTCTAAAATAGTTGACCTTGAATTGCAATTTCAAAAGTCAGAAAGACACCTTTAGCTTATTTTATTCATGCATTTCTTTTTTCTCCGTTTAAATGCAAAATGGTGTTTACAATTTTCATTAATATGACCTTTCTAAACTGTTATCTTTTACAATACAACTAACTAATTATTCAGTATTCATTTTTAAATAATTATATTATTTAATTAATTTATTTGTTTATGTTTTGCAATGTTTTTACCGGGATAAAAATGCTCCCCTCTTTAAAAAAAAATGAAAATTGGTTAAAATTGTTGCACAAAAGTGAATATAAAATTTTTTCGTGGATTAATTGAATTATGATTACTATGTTTTTACTGAACGATTTTCTTCAAGGGATTTCTTTCTTTAATGAACAATGCAATCAAATTATATAATGATCCTATTACAACATCGCAATATTTGTAAGAAAGTCTTAATTTTCACTTTGTCCAATTTCTTCCACCGATAAAAATGCTCCCCTCTTTAAAAAAAATTGAAAATTGGTTAAAATTGTTGCACAAAAGTGAATATAAAATTTTTTCGTGGATTAATTGAATTATGATTACTATGTTTTTACTGAACGATTTTCTTCAAGGGATTTCTTTCTTTAATGAACAATGCAATCAAATTATGTAATGATCCTATTACATCATCGCAATATTTGTAAAATCAAAAATAATTATGGAAAGTCTTAATTTTCACTTTGTCCAATTTCTTCCACCGACCGTAATTTTTACAAAAAAAAGCACAAAACAGCAATGCTGGGAATATACTACACTAGCAAGTTTCTTTCAATGGATCGAGTTCCGGCTAAATCGGTGACGCGAAGTGTTTAAATGAGCTTCAACTCCGGGCACACAGGTCCACTCATGCGAAGTGAAGTACTAAACGTTGATAAATGAAAAAAAAAATCCTGTCTTGTCAAATGTGCCCAAGAATATCCATCGTTTTCTGTCTTGCAGGCTCCATGATGGAGGCTTTCGACCAGAGCTTCGTCCAGAGCATCGAACAGATCGCCAGCTTGAGCAAGAAGAGTGAAAACGTCTTGATGAAGAATCCATCCCCTCCTCTCGTGCCCAAGACACTCTCTCCCAGAAAACTCGGGGTGAGTCTTTGACTGATAAGTATCCTAAGACTATGCTGTAATATTTGAAAAGTGTACAGGATTTGTTTGCTCTTTATCTTTAAAATAGGTTTTTATTAAGCAGTGAGTAACCTTTCTTAAGCAAGGGCTAAGGCAGAAACCTGCAATACACCTCCGACTCGGCTATTTCGATCCATGGACTGCAGTTTCGTGCTTATTATACACTCATCAGCATGGAATACGAAACTAGCCGAGTTGGAGGCAAAAATCCTCTCATAAAGGAGTATAAGTGTTTTTTTTTTGTTGAAAGAACTGGCTTTTGTTAAAAGAGCTATTTGAAAATATTTGAGCTGTAATAATTTCTTGGTAAAATGTACTTAGATTGCACAGTTATTTTCTTATAATTTGGCTGAGTGGTCCGGCAGACCGGCACAGGTCCGTAGAAAAATTGGTCTGGTCCACAGGAATTTTGCTCTTTCACGTTAAGAAATTTTTATTCAAAATATGTGTAATCTTTAGTTTGTGTTTTGAATAAATGGTTTCAATATGCAGTAAATTTTGAAAAACCCCACTTTACGGACATAGTGGGCTTTCTCATTTCCCACCCAAAAAAACCCGGGTGGGCTTTTCCTGCTGGACCCACTTTGACAAACCCTGTCAGTATCCCATTGTCATGTCTCATTGAAGATTGCGGAAGCTAAACTTTTGAAAAACAAATTTCTTACTGACACATAATATGAGCAATATGTGCAAACAACACAGGCATGTTATACATAACATCACAGATGTTATTCCTTTATGGCACACTACTTCAACAGATATTTTGGCTCTCCGATTTTCCCTGCGGGAATTGCAAGAGGATAATAAGAAAATTTCTTGCTCTCGCTTGAAAGTATTTTCTGCTTTTTAACTAGCAAATGTTTAGCCACCTTAAAAATAATCTAAAAAAAATTGAGTTAAGAGAAGTGAATGAGATATGGAGGAAAATTAATATGGGATTGAAGACAAAGGGATCGGTAATATTCAAGTTATCGTGAATTGACTGTAATTAATAGCATAGTGTGTCTGTGTTTTGTATGTATGATCATTGAATCTCCTCTCTTCTCTCCAGACCAAGCCCTCTTCCAAGTACCTGGACCGTGAGGGGGAGGGAGAGGGGGGCTGGTTCCCCCCCTCCCCCAAGTACAAATCCAAGTTCGACGACAAGCCCTACGACTACAAGAAGGAGCTGGCGGCGTACAGGGGCACCCCACCCAGCTCACCCGACAGGAAGCACAGGTCAGTCTTTTATTCTTCGTTGATTTTTCGAGTTCAAAGTCATTCATACTAATTTGACAAGTACAAATACAGGGCCCGTACTAGGGATCTTGAGTGGTTAGTCAGTAAATTAACCAGATTTCAAAAGTCTTAGCCTAAGTTTTAAAGCCTTAGTCAAAAATTAAATTCAATGAATTTTAATTACTGTCGTCCCCTCTTAATCGGGTAACGGATAAACGAATACCCTGCTTATACGAATAAAATATCTCGGAGCCGATGCCATTGACGTAATGTTAAAAATCTCTGCTTGATCGAATACCCCGTTTAGATGAATACTATTTCTTGGAACCGACAGTATTCGTTTAAGCGGGGCCGACAGTACTATGAGTTCCTGTATAACTGTGCTTTAGAGTAGAAATTTTGGAGAATTTTCTATTAACGTTCAGACTAATCAGAGTTAACCTTTATTAATAGAAATTATTTAAAGAGTTTTCCATAATAATTCCTTCAGACTAATCAGAGCTTTATTTTTCCCGCTGAATTTACGATTTCATCGCATTTGGTGAAGTGGCGAGTGCTTAGCGCGGGCCCTGCAAATGCAAATGTGACAAACAGCAACAGGCCCTTGGGCCCAACTAGGCTGGTCCTAGTCAATTTATAGATTCCAATGAATATCAGTGGCCCTTTTGAATCTATCCACTCCCTCTCTTATGACGACCTATTTCGGTTGGCTATTCCAAGGGCCCACTGTCCAATTAGAATAGTCATTCTTCCTCGTTTCCAGGTTAGCTTGAGATTTGAACAGCTTAAAACAGTCCTTCGTTCCATGCAAAAATCTAACTCTGTGACATCTTTCATTTTGATAAATTTAAACAACTGAATCATGTCCCCCGGTTCTCCTTTGTTCAAGACTAAAAC
>JAXGGA010018299.1:0-22372 GCA_038373865.1 Uloborus plumipes
GAGGTTGAAAAAGACTTATGATCATATCGTTAGTTCATTAAAATTAATCGCATTAACTTTTTATATAAATTCTCAAATTATTTTATTTATTGAATTGTTTTATTTTTAGTTTTTGTACTTCTAACAAAAATTGCGATCTATTAACACCCAATGATGTTGTAATTAGATATTTTTTACTTTGCCACTATACTTCGCAGCAGTTTAACTTGGCAGTGACGTCACTACGGGCGGAGCCAACAGCGTGACGTTAGCCTATGAAAAACGAGCTAGATAAAACGTCACAGCCTATTTGGCGAATTAGAGGAGACCGCTGACTGCTTGTGAGCTCTTATTGGCTCCGCCCGTAGTGACGTCACTGACAAGTTAAGTTGCTGCGAAGTATATTATTGCTTTAGTATAATTAAAAATAAACATACAATAAATAACCTGTCTACTGTCTAACATTTTTTCGCGAGACCTCCGTTGAATCTGCGCACGCGCCAAGTCTCTTCTGATTCTCTCGAAATAGGAGAAAATGCAACGTTTAAGTAGCAAACGAACAAAAGCTATAGGCATCGGGAAGTGCGCATCCTAAACCAATCTCCCCTTTTTCAAATGGAACAGTTCGTGGCTGCCAGGCGCACAATACGCAAACAGACAGTAACATTGGCGAAAGTGTTCTTCTAGATAATGTAAACATCTGTCCCCATGAATCGTCGCAACTTAGCCATGCTTTTCTTTTTTAAAAGAGTTTGAATGTGTGTAAAGAAATTTTGAATCTTGCACTTTGTTTGTTCATTCTTTTTGTAATCCCTTCCTTTCAGAAAATATATTTATCTGCTATTAGAGTCTGTAACTCCTCGAGAACATGTTGAGCATGACCCTCAATAACATTCAATCGAGACTCGATAGCTCGAAGCTTTATAAACTCAAATATACCTTTATTTCAAAGTTTTCATTTGGTCCCAAATTCTTGAAAAGACGGTAGGAACTGCTTGTAACTCGAACTATCAATAACTCTAAGCTTTTAGCCGGTCCCTTAGGACCAGGGTTGCCAGACGTCCCGGATTTCAAGGGACAGTCCCGTTTTTCGAAAAATTGTCCCGCGTCCCGGGGAACATTGATACGGGACAGCTAAAGTCCCGTATTCTTCGCTGGGAGCAACATTTTACAAAACGAAACATTACTTTCAGAAAAAATAAATTCAAACAAAACTTGTAAAATAGATTGATAAGAGAATTGATTTAATCATAATATTTTTCTGTTCTAATGTTAGTGTTCTATTCTGAAAGAGCAGGAATCATTGTGACTGTCAATTTATTGTAAAAGTGAGTAGCTCCTTGAAAATTATTTTACTACGCCTACGCCCTTCTCAAATTTTTCCTAATAAAAGAAATGTTAGTGTTCTGCTACTATTAGTCAGTGTTATTTTTTTTTTTAATTTGCTTGGATTTTCTTTTATACTAAAAGATGTAACTAAATGTTATTCTATTTAGCAAACAAATACGCATTTTGAAAATATGAAGATACATAATATTTACAATGAACGGCTGTAATATAAATTGAATGAGCTTTACAGCAAATTAAAGACACTGAGGACAAAGTTTAACATTTTTTAAAACTTAACAGCGGTCATCTTCAAGTTTGCATGTTATACTATTAAAATTACACAAACTAAATTCATAAAAAGAAAAAAACATTTATTGATACATTTAAAATAAGTTAAAAGTTGCACATCTATCATCTATTTTCATAAAAAAGCTAAACAGAAGTTTAGTACATATGCCAACATTACAGATGTAAAAATACTATTTTTTAATTCTTTTCATTAAATTATTAAGTTCTGTTCAACTTTTGTCAGTTCTTCTGCAAAATATTATGCAAAGCAGGGGTGCCCACAGGGGGGGGGGTATGGCGCAAGTTGCGCCATCAAAATTTTTGGGGGGGATTTTTAAAAATTATTTATTTATTTAAATTATGTATTATTTTTTTAAATTCAAATCATTCTTTCAAGTAAAAGTGATTCATTAATAATTTTTTATTCAAATTATTTCTTTTATTTCTTTATTATTATTATTTATTTATTTATTTAGTGTGTGTGTGTGCTTGGAATGTCTGGAAGAGAAAAAAAGCGATTCTATTCTTCGCATAGTTAATAATTAAAAAAATAATAATATGTAAAAAAATAGTAGCTATTATATTAAAAAAAATAAATAAAATAAAAAAGAGGGTTAAAAATAAAAGCACAAGAGGGTTGTGAAATTTTTTTTTTTTGGGGGGGGGGGGATTTGAGCCATTGAGCTTGGGGGGGGGGGGATGGTCACCCCTGATGAGGAGAAAAGTAGTTTTTGCATTTTTGGGCAGCATCTAACATCTGATGA
The DNA here is from genome assembly GCA_038373865.1 of Uloborus plumipes. Classification (NCBI taxonomy): domain Eukaryota; kingdom Metazoa; phylum Arthropoda; class Arachnida; order Araneae; family Uloboridae; genus Uloborus; species Uloborus plumipes. The sequence continues at coordinate 2,361 of JAXGGA010018299.1, forward strand.
AAAAAATATAGGAGTTAGAAATAAAATATAGGAGTAAGTAAGAAATATAGGAAATATAGGAGAATATCTGACGAACTGAGAAAATATAGGAAATATAGGAGATATAGGAGGACTATGAGGCCTGCTGCATTACATAAAAATTAGCGAACATGCAATGTAATTGTAATGCCGGATATCCGCAGGATATCCAGCGACACAATTCCGGATATCCGGTGTTCGCTGAGCCACCGGATATCCGATATCCGGTAAAATCACTATCCGGTCCATCCCTAGTTAGGACAAATCTTTAGTTATTGCAGTTGATTTCGCTACACTACTCGACAATCTTGGTGTGTTGATTGATTTTGAAACCCCTTCCAAACAAAAAGAAAGTAAGTGGAATGTCCTTGAACTCGCAATTTAATTGATATTAAATATAGAAATTGGATACATTCGATATGGGATAGTAGTCGGATATACATATCTATATTTTGGAATTTTAAGCTAATGTTCCTAAATAAGACTTTTGTAAAATCAAGAGTCTATGAATTTAAAAATAAACTTAAGTTGAAGAGATTGGGAATAGAGTGAGAAATAACATTTAGCTAAAAGTTCAATGTGTCAATGAGTTACCTAGAAATATTAGTTCTTAAATGAGCTAAAATGTTTGAGGATGCATTTTTTTCTAAAATGATAGCAAATTAACGGGTAAGACCACAATATTTTTGACAATTAAAAATAAGGGCCCTAGCGCTCATAACTCCAAGATAAGGTTAAAAAAAAAAAAAAACAGGTTTTCAAATAAAGGGTCAACTCTGGTGAGTTTTATGGAAGGTTTTTAGAGCTTTTGATTTGATTAATTTTCTAATTGATTAATTTTCTAATCTAGACAATGATTCCAGACTTAGAATGCTTAATATGTGTAGTCTTGAGCAAAGGAGAACCAGAAGGGATATGATTCAGTTATTTAAATTTATTAAAATGAATGATGTATCAGGGTTGGATTTTTGCACGGAAAGCAGGACAAGGGGCCATTGTTTTAAGCTGTTTAAACCTCAGGCTAACCTGGAAATTCGAAAAAATTACTACTTTAGCAGGGTAGTGGGAACTTAGAACAGTTCACCGGAAGAGGCGGTAAGGAGCAATGGAGTAGATAGCTTTAAGAGGGCCATTGATCTTCATTGGGGTCTTTAATTTGACTAGGACCAGCCCAGTTGGGCCCAGAGCCTGCTGCTGGTCGTCGCATTTGTATTTGTATTTGAATCATTTTTTGCAGAAGAGTTAGCCTATAAAAATTGTTGTAAAAGAATAATAGTATTTCGATTTAACAATCAATTTTCTATATTTTAAATTTGTAAAATTGTATTTTTATAGAAAAATGTAGATACACTAAACAGTTAAAAAAAAATTGATGCTTAGTTACTTCAGTTAAACTGTTGATGAAAATTTACTGATGTAATAAAAGTGATCATGTTAATCAAGTTTAATTAAGGTTGTTTTATTTCATTCTTGAATATGTCATGATTTAAAATTTAGGTTTACTTTTAAATCAGCAAAATTAAAACTACACAAGCAGAGTACTTTAAACATTCCATGAATATTATCTTATATCTCTCGATAATGGGTAGAATTTAAAAAAACACACAAAACATCTATTTTAAATACTTTGCAAATGTACTGAAAGTAATTCTTATGTACAAATATTCATCTTTGTAAAGTTTATTTACTAATAGAATGAAACAAAATATCTTTCCCTGATTAACTTCATTTATCATGTGTATACGCTGTGTTACATAAGGGTGATTCCACGTCAGTTCAACCACACCCTAACACCCACCATCTCGGATTTTGATGAAACTTGGTATACTTCCTTCCAAACCCAGATAATATAGACGAACTCGCGAACGCCGTTCGCAGAAAACTTTCGAAGTTTGCAGAAAATTTTTGCATTTTGTTAAAAAAGTTATAAATTTAGGAAGTTTTCTATCTGAAATATGTCTTGATTTTGTTCATTGTGGGGCAGTAGCTTGTTACATACGAAACTGACACATTCATTAATCATGACGGATTGACAACCAACCTCATGGTAGAACCTGCACTTCATACAACTTGATATTTTTGTTGTTGGTAGCACTTTAGGATTCAGAAGCCCACTTTTTTTTGCAGAAAATTTTAAAGAAATTATTTAAGTTTGCAGACAGTTTTACATTTTATCTAAGTCTGCTTCCTTCCTTTGTGGTCAAAAGCAACCCCCTAAATTTTTTTCTTTCTATCTCGATGCGTTTTGATTTTATAGCCTGTTGAAATTTTGCGATTTCACATTTTTTGTCATTTTCGAGGCACGTAAACTGAGGTGATGTTGTTTATGAAAAAAATTGTACCTGGGTAACTAATGGTTTAATCTTTTTAATTTTTTTTACAGAAAATGTGAAGACTTGGAAGGAAGTATACCAAGTTTCATCAAAATCCGAGATGGTGGGTGTTAAAATCCCATTTTTGTGGTTGATTTGATATGGAATGACTCATAACTTGATAAGATTTTAGAATTTTAAATACATTACTTTTTTTTAAATGATATAAAATATAAAAATGAACATATTTTTTGATAGCTCATATTTTTCCTCCTTTGTTCAATAGAAATATTAAAGGCAATTAAGAAATAAATTGTTGAAAAAATATTTCCAATTAAAAAGGTGTACTTGGATGCTGATGATGGATAAAATTAACATAAATATGCATATAACATAAATTAAATGCAAATTAACATAAATTAAACATAAATATGCTTCAACAGGCAGTTTTTATAAGAACCACGCAGAAATCAGGTGTCCAGATATACAACATTTTTGATTTTGCTAAATTTTTTATGGTGGAATCTTCTAAAGATTTCAACAAACACGTATTGCTCTTTTCTCCAAAAATTTTTTGGGGACCTGTAAAAATTCGTAAAGTTTAGACCGACTTAAGTGTTTTTCTAAATTTGACATATTTTTCAATCTTCAGTGAAGTTTGGCCGCCCCTGCCAGGATCCCCGATGGTCAGCTATAAAAAATTAAAAATATACTTTGATTTCAATACAAATGTGATGATGTAATTGCAAAAAATACTTTGGGTGAAGCTTAACACGCTAAGATAATCGAATTTTAGAAAAGATTGATTCTAGAAAAAACACAGAGTCTGATCCAACTTTCGAAATTTTTATAGGTCTCCAAAAAATGTTTAGGGGAAAAAACAATTTACGTGTTTTCTGAAATCATTCCAGGAAACCTCTGCAAAATTTTGAGCGAAATCAAAAAATGTATGCATTTAGCCTGCCTGACGCATAGACGAATTTACGGGGGTGTCAGGGGGTGCGCCGCACCGCCAACATTTTTAGTTGAATTTCAGCTAGATGAGAATTTAATATATTTCACGAGGAAACATAGTTTGGAAAATAATTGATATTTTTTCACAGCTGCAGTGTAAAATTAACTAATTTGAAAGAAAAGTCAAAAATGAAATATTATACAGTTTATTGTGTGACTAGTATTCTCTAATGCAAGAGATATATACTGTTTTCTGAATAAAAGTATTTTTTATCCATTTGAAAAAAAAAAGGACAATAAATGATTACACACAAGACACAACAAAAAAACACATTTCTAAAATTATTGGTTATTCAGTGAATTATTATGGAAGTATTGTAAACCCTCTGTAACTGGGTACTTCTATTTATTGGTGTATCATAAAATTTCTTATTGATTTGAAACAACCATGCATAATAAAGTAAAAATGAAACATGACTTATAATATATTTTATCAAAAACCATAAACTGCTCAAAGTTCTTGCTCATTATTCCAGGACTGTACTGAAATTAACTAAAACCTGGCATTTCAAAAGTTAGTTTTTAAAGTGTTCCATAAGAGGAACCTGGACTCTTGTTTGTCCTGATGAATACCCCCCCCCCCCCCCAAACCTGTAGTCTAGTAAGTAGTTTTGCGCCCCCACAATTTAAAGCGTAAATAAGTCTATGGCCTGATGCTTATAAAAACTGCTTCTTAAGTTTGAAAATTTTCTAGTCTCATTAAATCTACTCCAGCATGGGTTTCATTTGCTGCTGGTTTTTTTCGGGGGGGGGGGGTTGTGGTCAAAACCTCAACAAGAGCAATGGCACATCTAGCCCCAAACAACACAATAGACCCCTCCCCCCAAAAAATGAAAAAATATCCTTAAAAACTACAATGTTAGGCTGTACCAAGATCCTAGGGCCGTGGTGGCCCGATCGGTAAGGCATCGGACTTGTGTCCGGAGGGACCCGGGTTCGATCCCAGCAGATCAAAGATCCACAGTCTTGATTAATGGTTGCTGGGAGACGTTAAAAATGTTATGGCCACAAAGTCCTCCAAGTGAAACGATACCTCTGGGGGTGCTGGGCCTAGGGATTGCTCGACCCCAGGTTCTGGTTCAAAATTAGGAACAAAGCACTCTTCAGGGCCCTATCCCGGTTAAACCACGAAGCTGTGGTAGGTACGGGGGACCCTGGAGTGTGAAATGAAATGAAATGTACCATGATCCTATCCCCCCCCCCCTATTGGTGGACTTAAATGCATTTACGATCATTTTTTCATTCATTTGAGCTCAAGACATTTTTATTTCAGTCATTTACTGAACAATATTCCACTTACATTCACTTTAATAGGCAAATAAAATAATTTCAACTTATTTGCATTTGAGTAACTTTTTTCATGACAGAAATATGCTTTGGAAGTTTAAAAGCAAATATTTTCCTCTTTAGTACACGATTGACAAGCAAATGTTGTGTGAAGTATATTTTTTAACGTTGCATTTATACTTCACATTTATTGCACAAAGGTATTTAAATACTTCAAGCAAATGTTACTTATTTTCATCACAATGCAATTCAGCTTTGTTTTATTGGAGTTTAAATACTTTTGATTAATTTATTTTTAAACAAGGCCTGATTTTTTATGTTTCATTCTTAGCAGGGGAGACATGAAAAATACAGTAAGTCACGGAAAAATAGAAAACAACACTTAGAAGCATAATCATAGATTGTGAAACATTGTGAGTTCAGAAACTGGGCTAATGCATTATGGTTGTACTGTGGGTTTGTATGTATGTTATCCTATTTCTTGAGCTGGTCATTAAGAATCCTAGAAAGAAATCCAACGATCTACACGAGTTTAAGATCGACTCTGCTAACTTTTTCAACGATAGTTTAAACTTTTAAATGTACAAAGAAAAATGTACACATAATGTGTACATTTTAATGTGTTTTTAAATGTACACCAATTAGCACAAAGGATTTATGTTGCAAATTTTGAGGAAAAACACAAATTATGTCATCAGCTTCTTTCAATAATTTTTGAATCTAAACGAAGTTTTCGGAGAAAGCTAATTTTGTAGGGAAAAAGAAAGGGGATGGGAGGACAATGTGTTAGTAAAGCCAAAGGCGACCATTTAAATTTTTAAATGGTACATGGAAATTTTTAAATGGTACATTGATTGCCTAGAAAGTAATCAAACTACCCAGTGTTTTGAAGTAGCAAAGAAATCTTATCAAAATGGAATAAAAATTGTAAAAAAATGACTCATGCATGCAGATCGTTTCCATAGCTTTAAAAAAAATATATACACGAGGTGTAAAAATAAAAAATTAATTGCCGGCCGTCTCGCAAGTTAACCATGTGAAGTTAACTTGAGAATAACTTATATAATTTGCGCCATCTGTTAGATGATTTTGTAACTATTGTCACATGTCCGCTTCCTATGCGCGTTCAACGGTGTGAAAGGAACAACGAATGGTACTCCATGAGCCCAACAACGGTCCAAAAAGTGAACTCCGACAAACAATGCAAAAAATCTTTTACCTCATCGTTTTCGTCTTTAGCGTCGATGGGAGTTAGCTGAAATAATCTTGGTAGAATATTCTTCGTCGATTCCATTATACACTAACCGAAAACGGTTAAATTTCTGCATCTACCTGACAGCGAGTATACTCTCTCACAAGGGCAGCGCCATTTTTGCGCATTAATACAAAGTCGCCCTTATATGAGGACTATATTCTGTTGCGTAATGCCACACGGAGAGGCTGTGATGAGGACGCCAAGTGGCGCTAGTCGACTGGAGTGCACAGTTTGTTCAATTTCGCATCGCCGACGAACGAAGGAGCACGTGAAGTTTTTTGCTGGAGATTTATCAGTTCTGCTGCGATAAAAAATTAATTTTTAAAACTTTTTCATTCGAATTTCAATTTTATTGGTCTTGGCATTTGAAGAAAGAAATAATGCTTTCTGCCAAAATTTATTTGCCGTAGTTTTAAGGGTAAACATTAAAAATAGGATGTTTACGCGTTTAGTTTTCCAAGCGGCTTATTTTCCCTATGTTGAAATTTGCTCAAGCTCTTAAGCATTTAGTAAAAGGTTTAAGACTTCTACAATCGATTTCGGCTGTCAGCATGTTAATTCCATGATTTGATTAACCTTAATTTATTAGATAATTACTTTTTCCTCCCAACTAAACTTTTATTGAAATCTAGTTCTGATCCCCCGTCTTTCCCCTCCCCCCTTCTTTTTTATGAGTATGTGTGCGTGCATTATCTTCTGACGTAGTTAGATGAGTGGCGCAGAACGGGGGGGGGGCGTAGCTTCCCCCTTAGAGCCCCCGGTTTTAACACTTGCGGTGCCTATTGTAGTTTATATACAGGTAAGGTCTTACCCCTCCCCCCCATCAAGTTGAATTGTCGGTGTTCTATTGAGTGAGATAGTTTCAATGCGGATATATTTTGACGTGGAATAAAAGTTTCATGCTTAGATGTAAAGAAATTTTTATTTATCTAAATTTCAATTTGTGATTGCTATTTTTTCTTTCTTTTTTTTTAGATTTCGTTCTGCATTTTTTTTTTAAATTCTTTTGAATAATTTTTAAAGTAATTTTCATCTTCTTGCTCCATGAGTCTAAGTTCAGTTTAAAAAAAAAGCATAATAGAGCAAGGTGAATAACCTGCGAGCAATAATAAGGGTGTAAGTAATTTCGACTACAACCTGGTTTGCTTCTTCATCGCTTTAACTACCTCACCATTTTTCTTTGTTTCTACTTTTACTTTCATAGACTTTTTGTCGCTACTTACCATTTTATGCTACTTGTTTTTCATCTTGCGCTGAGTTGTGCTTTTTTCTTGTTTGTTATCTACACCTTTGTACATGTCCCGAAAATAGAATTTTATTTCCTGGTAATTCGAAATGTGGTTGAAAAGGAGTAGTATGCAAATTTTGGATCATTATTTTCTTAACGGCAAAAGTTGAATCGTTAAAGTAAGTATGATTTCACAAAAAACTGTTCATTCATTTGTAGTTTCGAGTCAACATTTCTTTCTAATTTTAAGTCATCAAATTAAAATTGTTCTTCAAAAGTTACTTTTTTTTTCTTTTTTTTTAATTTTTTGTTACAACTGACATTTTTTGGTGATTTTTGTTAGTTTATCATACACAAATAACGATTTAAAAATAACTCATACATGTTTTACTTTTCCGTAATTCATTGATACGTTGCGTTTTTCGTCTTTTGCTCTGCTTTGAATGAACTTAATTTAAAAAGAGAAACAATGAAAACCGGAGAAAAAAAATGCCTCTATGAATTACAGATCACACTAAGCACCGAATGCAGAAGCTTCGGATGCTTTACATGTTGAGCTTTTTAGCATTGAATGCAAAAAAAAAAAAAAACGTTTTTAATATTCTAATGGTCATTCAGCATTTTTAGCTTATGGTTGAATATCAGGAAAAGTGCCAATTTGACCATGGAAATTTTCAATTTTTGAAGATACTCAGAAAATAAAATTAATAGGGTATTTCAAATACACATTAGTAACAATTTTTTTTTTTTAAATTAGGGGAACGGTCAAGGTGAACATTTACCCCTATTTTAGGGCGGGGGGGAGTGTCTTTGAGCGTTACCGACATGAGAATGCTACCGATCTGACAAATATTACACATTCTACATACTTCTAGTGCACAAAAGTAAACACATTCACTCACTACCTTTTATGTTTAAAAAGAAAATAATTCTTACTTAGAATATAATAATACTTACACAGCCTGAACGCTTTTTTGTATCATAAATAAAATTCGAGACCAATTAAAAGTTAGTTAAAAATTAAATTAGTGCGACAAAGTTCTTTTCAAACAGATAAATAGGTTAATAGTTAAAAAAACTCAAAATAAAATAAAATTCTTAATACAATCTTAAAAAATGAACTTAATCCAAGACAGAGTTTGGCCGGGGGGGGGGATATGCACTAAACTGTTCGTAAGTTTTCCATTTTAAAACAAAATTATATTTTTGGGTACAGTAGTTACGAACGAAGGTCTGAATATTGATGTAATAGAAAAGAGGGTAAAAACGGCAATGATTTTGTTTAAAAACTCAAATTTTGCAGAAAAATTAATGTTTTTGAAGCATTTAAAAAAACAATAGATAAACTGCTTCCAACAATGGAAAATTTGGCTATGCACTTGAAATTATCTTTGTTCTTTAAAACTCAACACGAAACACGAAGAAAGAATTGCGAAAAAACATCGGTAATGCACTCATCCGTTTCGTAACAAATATCTTCTACTTCGGCGCTGCCGACATGACAAATTTCTCGCAATATGATAACTGAACATCCCTAATTAAAGATTCGAAAATAAAAACGTCTTACTATGCCCATGACGGTAGGTTTCTTTTCCATTATGCAAAAACAGAAAGAAAAATTAATTTATTTTGTGTCTTAATTTCCGCTGCCGACATGACACTTCATTTGGTAGAAATAGAAAAGTCAAGATTGAAAAAATCTTACCCGTAATTCAATGCAGCCGAAGTGAAAATTTTCCATCGAAAATGAAACATCACATATTAGAGCTTCACCCAGCGTAATTTTTGGCGCCAAAAAATGTTTTGTCTAGATTTTATCATTCCGAAAGTTGGTTCCCTCGTCAAGTTATGAAAACTTGTGACAAGCAGAAATTGCTTTTTTTTATCGATCTAAATTCATTTTATCTTTAACACAAGAGTTAATCGTCATAGATGAACATAAAACACGTTATTTCCTTTTGTATTTGTTTCTGCTGCGATGTTTTATAATCCACATAATTTTTTTGAACTTTGCGATTCGAATGTGTGACGCGCTGCCGACATGACAGTGAGGCAATAAAAAGTTATATTGTCACGAATTAAAGCAAAACTTGAAAATTTTGTCATGGATTTTATGTGCGACGCAGTTTACTGTATGATAAAAGAAAAATCTTTGGTTTTTATTTGGAAGTGCTCGAGAAATTCATTTGTGACTTAAATTAGCACTTTTCCTGATATTCACCCTTACTGTTTCTGTATTGTTATCTTTTTAATTTATTGGTTATTTTTTATTTTTATTTATTTATTTTCTTTTTGAGTTCTGACAAATTGCAATATGCTTTCTCTTTGGACTTCAAACGTCGTGTAGTCCCTCTTTCAGATTGGCAGTCAGACAACGTCTCGCGTCCCAATACTCCATCGACCCGGACCTGCTCACTGCCCCCCGCAGGGGACCCGTGCAGAACATGGTGGCGAACCACACACACCGATCGCAATTTGTCATTGCGAAAAATATAATTTGAGTTCAAGGCGTCAAAACTCAAATTTGTTCACAAATTTTAGTTTATTCATTTATTTTTATTTTACTTATTTTTTGTTTTTTATTTATTTTTTTTTTTTGCTCTGGTGGTATCAACGAAGCATATATATATATATATATATATATATATATATATATATATATATATACACTGCTCGACATTGAAAATGCAACACCAAGAAGGAGTGGTCAGAAATTCATGCAAATTTTACCGTAGAAGCACGTCACTGAGTTATGCAAATGATATGAAATGCGCAGCTCTCCGACGCACGTGAAGTAAGCTATAAGAGAATGAAGTTGAAAAGTGGGCTATGTTCATGTTGGTTTTTCTGCCAGACTAATTATCGGAGAAATTTGGTTTTTGTCTCGAAGGATACGTGTGATAGGAGGAAATGCCACGCCGTCCTCAACGAAGACACTTCCAGCATATAGACGACTTTACAAGGGGTATGGTGATCGGACTGAGAAGGGGAGGTTGGTCCATACGTCAAATTGCAGCTGATACCCACATGGATGCAAGCACTGTGCATCGGCTGTGTCGGAGATGGTTGGAAAGAGGAAATGTAGCCACATTGAGGGGTGCAGGTGCAGCCAGAGTGACGTCAGACCGCTTGGATCGACGCATTCACCGACAAGCTGTGGCGGACCCGCAAGTCACTTGTACGTCGATTCTGCAGCACGTGCAAGGTACCCTGGATGTTCCTGTGTCGACCAGAACCATTTCCCTGGTTACACGTGGCCTGCAATCACGGCGCCCGCTAAGAAGACTGCCATTGACCTCACAGCACAGACTCCAACGTTTGGAATGGTGCCGGACCAGAGCGACGTGGATGGCAGAATGGCAAACCGTAGTGTTCTCAGATGAATCCCGCTTCTGTTTGTCCAGCGATAGTCATCGCATACGTATGTGGCGTCGACGTGGAGAAAGATCGAATCCGGCAGTAACTGTGGAACGCCCCACAGCGCGACAACGTGGCATAATGGTTTGAGGCGCTATTGCATACAATTCCGTATCACCTCTAGTTCGTATTCGGGGCACTATGACGGCCCAACGATATGTAGATAATGTACTGCGGCCGGTGGCAATCCCCTACCTTCAGGGTCTGCCAAATGCAATTTTTCAACAGGATAACGCCCGGCCTCACAGTGCTCGAATCAGCCAACATGCTCTACGAGGTGTACAGATGCTTTCCTGGCCACCATACTCTCCTGACTTGTCACTAATCGAACATGTGTGGGACGTGATTGGACGCCGTTTGCAAAACCTGTCACTGCCTCGTTCAGAGGACGAACTGTGGCAAATGGTTGAAAGGGAATGAAGTGCCATCCCTCAGGACACCATCCGCAGGCTTATTGACTCCATGCCTAGACGTGTTTCTTCGTGCATCGCTGTCCGCGGTGGTCCTACTTCTTACTGAGCCGACGCCGTCCTCGCTCTAAATTTTGCTTATTTATTTTGAAATAAATATCACTTATTGTTCCATGCTGTCTCTGTCTTCTTACCAAATTTCATCAATTTCTGACCACTCCTTCTTGGTGTTGCATTTTCAATGTCGAGCAGTGTATATATATATTCAATTGCAATTTTTTATTGCTTCGTTTCATCACTACTTTAAACTAGAATTCTTTCAAACTGACAAATACACCGCCAGCTCGGTTATACCATCCAGATTTAAAAAAAAATTTACGTAAGCATATCACACAGAGGTGCCCATCCCCCCCACGTTCAATGGCGCGAATTCACCCCCCCCCCCAAAAAAAAAATCACAACCATCTTGTGCTTTTTATTTTTACCCCTCTTTTTTATTTTATTTGTTTTTTAAATGTTATTTATTAATTTTTTTAAACATTATTTATTTACTTTTCAAACATTTTTATTTTTTTTAAACATTTATTTTTATCTAAATTATAACTATTATTTTTTTATATTTTGTTAATTTTTTAAAAGTTCAAATCATGCACAGAATATAATCGCTTTTTTTTCGTTCCAGCCATTCCAAGTACACACACACGCACACAAAATAAATAAATAAATGAAATAATAATAATAAAGAAATAATTTAAATTAAAAATATAAATTAATGAATATTTTTATTAAAAAAATCCGAAAGTAATTTAAATTGAGAATAAATTAATATATAATTTAAATAAATAAATAAATTAGTTAAAATAAATCCCCCCCCCCATTTTGATGGCGCAATTTGCGCCATAATCCCCTCTTTTGGGCACCCCTGATATCACAAAAAGGGAGTTTAAATATGCTTTTTGTAAAGTGTTATAATCACTTGTACATACGTATTTTGTTTTGCTTGTGTTGCGTTCCATTTTCTGCTTCCAGTCTTCGTCCTTATCTCCATCAGTCATCAGCATACTGGCTGTGTAACACTTAGAGCCCATATGATATGCAAAATACAATCATCGAAGTATGCGATAAAAAATTTTTTTCTAGATGTCAGAAAGAAAAAAGTTTTCTTTTCTCAATTAATTTTTAAAAATATTTTGAATAAATTAAATAATTAAAGCTAGAGATGTATTTTCGTCTTTGTTAAAGTTATTGAAAGTACACGTTTTATTGCTGTCAAATCCGTAAATAGGTTTTTTAAAATCAAATATTTATTTCTCTAAAAATATATTGATATATTAAATTAGATATCTTTTAATTAATTCATGAATCAGTTTTAAAGCGAATTCCGAGTTGTATTTTCATCTTTGTTAGAGTTACTCGTATTTTAATGTATAAATTTTATTGGCTCTCATATTCGTCGCAATAATTTTGTAATTTTTCCTTTGGTTTAAAATTAATTTAATTTCACTTACCCAACGTAAGTAAATAGTTTAAAATATTAAATTAACGTAAGACTTTTAAAACGTATTTTATTTTCAAAAGCCAGAGGCTAAAACTGTATCCCGTTGCTGTTTCCTGCCGGCGCGGTGGGCTCTCATGTACCTACATAAGCATGATATACTAAATACTTTGCACGATGTATGATATATATTTTTTAAAAATATCATGTGGATTGTCTTTGTTTAAATTAAATAATTAAATGGACATAAACATGAGATAAATATTTTTGTGATGTACTTTGTGTGTGTGTAGTTTCTCTGTTGTTAAAATTATTTTTTTTTAATAAAGTTAAAAAAAAAGAAAAAACGATTTTTCTTTTCAAAATTCAGTGATTGGGTCCAAATGCAACCCTTGCATTCCCAGCCAACTCCCAAGTTTGTAGCTTTTTAATATTTTGTGGTTTATTTTTTAATTAAATAAATTTTGTTTTTGAAAGCTAAAAGCCAGGGAGCTGAAATCGCACCCCCTTGCACCCCAATATTGCCTTTGTGGACAAAAACAAGATAAGATTTTTCGTGATATGAACTTTGTAGATGAAGTATTTTGTAGTTTGCTCCTTTTTAACTAATACATTTTATTTTTAAAATCCAGGGGTGAAAGGGCCAACCTCCCCCCCCCTTGCTGGCATTTTCATGATGTTTTACCTTGTATTTTAAATAGTTTGTCTTTTGTTTAAATTGAATAAAATTGTAGTTATTAAACGAAGAGTTGTTCAAAAAAAAAAAGAAGTAAATGAAAAAAACTCATTAAAAAAAAATTCTCAAAGTCGGAGGGTGCAAGCGCACCTTGATGGCGCTCATGTTTAAGTGAGTTAAGTCGACATGGACTTGGTCCACTTCACCTCTGAATGCTTCACTTTACGGACAGCTCCTTACACCATTTTGCTGCTAGACGTTTCAGGTGAGTTGCTTTATTCGGAAATTATCCAAATTTCGATTTCTATTCGTGTGAAAGCTTATGTATCCTCATCAGGGCTTAATTTGCGTGAGCGCTTACGACGGGAGCTCCTTCCCCACGTTTTTTTCATGTTTAGTGTGCGTTTTCTCGTAATCAGCGGAATTGAGTTATGTACTCATTAAAATAAGTTCTGAATAGTATATGGGTCCCACTCTTTGAATGTGAAATTAAACCCTGATCGGCACAGAAAAAAACATCGAATGCAAAACATGGATATTAAAAATATCATCACAGAAAAAACCATCGAACGCAAAACAAGGATAGTAAAAATATCGGCACAAAAAAAAAAAAAAAAAAAAACGTCGAACGCACAACATCGACGTTAAAGGAGTATTAACCCTCACACATCTTTACTAATAATATAAAGCTGTAGAGTTTGTTTGTTTGTTTGCTTGAACGCGTTAATCTCAGGAACTACTGGTTCGATTTTAAAAATTCTTTTTGTGTTGAATAGTCCATTTATCCTGGAAGGCTTTAGGCTATAGGAATTATTATTATAACTAAAAATAATAACGTAAAAAATAATAAACTCTGCGAAAAGAATTAGTTTTCTCTCTTCTCGAGAGATGGCGCTCATAAAGAGTATTGCTAAGCTTTTGCAACTGTGGAGGCGCCCTCTACATTCAATTGTTGACGATCAAGCAGTTGCTCTTGCCTTTTAATATGGATTAGTTTCCACTCTTCCCGAGAGATGTCGTTCGTTATAATTATTTTTTTAGCAACTGTATAGAGAGCGCTGGTTGACAAATTGCTCTAGCCTCGAGAGTCTTGCCTCTTGCCACATGGCTCAAATCACGAAATGGTTTTCGTGTTTTCTTTGATATTCAGGTAAAAATTTGTTTTGTTTTGGTCTTCCCTATTTCTGCATTGTTAGTATTTGTTCTTCATTTGTGGTTGTTCTTTGCAACTTTATTATTGTGGTGTACCTCAGGTACTTAACTAAGCACATAATTTAAAACCATAGTATATTTATATAGAGTATTGTTTTCTTATTCTTTTGACTTTTTTTTTCTTATGTAATAGGTAGTTAAGTAGGTTTCAAATGAGTCAAACCTTCTTTTTTTAAAAATGATTTAAGATAGTTGGTAATCTAAGTAAATACTATGATTCGTCATATTTTTGTAACGTTTTTACTATTTTGTATCATTGGTACTAAACACATAATTTAATTGCATAGTATTTTTATATTGGGTGATTAATTATTCTTTTAACGTTTTTTTCCTTATGTAGCACATATATACGTTGGCTTCAAATGAGTCTAACTTTTTTTTAAATAGTTGCATAAAGTTACTAATCTAAATAAATAATTTGATTTGTCATGGTTTAGTACAACATGGGTACTTATCTAAACACATAATAAAAGTGCGTGGCATTTTTATATTGGGTATTGTGTTGAATAGTACATTTACACAGAGGTAGCCCGTGCAACGCCGGGCCACGCAGCTAGTCGAAAAAAAAAATATCGATGTTTTTCAAAATCATCGATGTTTCGAAAACATCGTAATAAATGTCGCATCCCAACTATGAACAGCTGATTCAAGTATAATGAACATTTTCGTTGAATAATTTAGACGTTGTCTTCAATGCGTCAAGAGTGGAATGTGGGGAGCGAATCAAAAACTACCTTGCACAGTAATTGCGTTTGAGGTTTAAGTTCCCCATTTCCCTTAATTAAAAACTCTCCAACTCATCTTTACAGTCACGAAATGATCGTTTTAGTGATGAATTTTGTTACATTGTCAAATGAGGATGAATATTTTGATTCATTCTCACATTCTTATTTTTGAAAGTTAGTATTAAAAAGGGTTACGTAGTATCTTAGATAAACTTATTTTTCATATATATATACGTATATATAAAGGAATTGTTGTAATCGGAAAAAGAATTTCACTCTAATTTCAGCCTAAATTACTATTTTACTCACTCCTGAATGAATGTTGAGTTTTCTTTTTTGCCCGTCCGTACATGTACCCAAGAACGCATGGAAACATCCATTTTAATAATTCCCGAATTTATTATGAGTTTTCTCGTGACGTCTGTATGTGCGTGTGTATGTATATGCGCAGTGGCGTAGCAAAAAAAAATTTCATTGGGGAGGTCATCGGAAAATTGTCAAAATGACAGGTTGAAAAACACGCATTTTAGGCCCTTTAGGGTGGCTCAAAAAAAATTTTTTTTTGCTACAGACCAAGGCGCACCCCACTTTTTTTACATTTATGTATGAGATCACTCCCCTAAAATTTCAGCTCCCTACTCTTAATGGAAGATGGTGCTCAAACACCCTTCATGTTTCTGCTTTTTCGTAATTTTCACAATTTTTGAGTTTTTCAGTCTTAAGAGACCATTTTCTTGGAAGGGATTTTTTTTTTCAATTATTCTCATTTTCCGACGCATAAATATTAGTTCAAACAATTGGAAATTCTCTTAATCGTTTAAATCTATATAGCAACACCTTTGATACAATTGATTATTTAGTAGAACGCTGCATACAATGTAGATTGCAGTACTACTTGTCTACATGTTGTGCTATGATTTTCAAAACTTACGCTTGCCAAAATAGAGTTGCGGAAGAACTGTGCAAAATGTTTTTTATGTTTTTAAAGTAGTGGGATGCAGAGAAAAAAATTGCAAGATTTAAAGTTTTAAACTAATAGTGCTAAGAGTATCACAAGAAGAATGAATTAAATTATAAAAACTAATTGCACAAAATAAACAATTGTAGCTAGTCTGGCATAGAACTAATCTGAAATTTAGGCAAAGATATTTACTTCATGCTTACTTTGGCCATCATATTCCTCACAAGTTCTATTCTTTTTAATAACTTTAAAGCGAAAAAATGTTTGGCAAAGAATTAAACAAACAAAAAAAAAAAAAGAAAGAAAAAGAAACGAATGTTGCACATAGAACTTAAAAGATACTTTAACAAAATTGAAGCTTCAACTGTGAGCTTTTTATAAATCAATAGATAAATCTATGATCACTCTTGCTGGTTATAAAGAGATAAATGAGTTATTATTAGTCAAATAGGGAGCCTATCTGAGAAAATCCAGTCTCTTATATGCCTCAAAATATTTGTTCTATATAAGAAAGAGATTTTTCATTTAATCATGAGAGAAATAACCTAGGAACAACACTTTCTACAGTTTCAGCGCCTTTCTGTACAGTACAACAAATAGATTGAACACTAATAGATGCTCCATTTGCTATTAAAACTTCTGGGAATATCTGAACTTGAAAAAAACCTTATAAGATATGAACGACCTGGAAATTGAAATAACAACTAGGACAGTTTTATTAAAGTACTTGTGACACCTTTCTGGTGAATTAATTAGTTTGACTTAGTTTTTCGTATCAAATTCTAGTTGAAAGAAAAGCAAGTTATTACAAGAATAAAGATGTGAAATATAACATGTGTAGTACAGAACAATTGGATTTTTTCAAACATGAATATTAGAGATTATTTTCTAACATTCTTCGTCATACGCCCCAACGAATGCAAATATAATATCAATCATAGAATTAAAAGAAAAAAATTAAAATAAATAATGGTAAATAACGTTGCTGAGGAAAATGTTCAAATAATTCAAGAATTTAACAGAATTTTTTTCAATAATGAGGACAATAAGCAGTTTCTTTAACCTGCTGTTGAAGAAAATTGACTACTTATCCTTGCTGAGAGAATAAAATATTCAAAACTAAAGGTCTCTCTCTCTCTCAAAAAAAAAAAATCTATATATTTATTATACATAGAAAGTTGAATTGCATAGCAATAAGTTTAAAAATTTTGGCTTTATTTAAAAACTTCTAGCAAATTTCAGTATAACAACACTGCTTGCCCTAAAATAAACTTCAAATGTATCTGACACTATTCTTGCTGTTTCTTATGTAATATGCCCACTAAATCCAAACATGATATCCGTTTCCCCCTTCACGGTAATCGCTCTAACATAACTGGAATGAATATAAATAATAAATACTGAAAGGTTCTTCACTGAGTTAAATCTGCGGTGCGACTCATATGTAACATGCGATGTTTCCAAGATTTTAGAAAAAATTTTACAGCTTGAAAAGTTTTTTGGAGGTGGGAGTGGGAGTCATAGAAGCAGTCCGATATTATTGTGTTGCGCCAAAAAATAAGCTTTTGTCGGATGTCTGTGCATCCATAAGCTCAACATTTTTTTGCATTGAAAAAAACGTTCCTTGTAACGCCGAAACACGTGTCTGCAGTATCCCTGCTTATTTGTGCCTCTTTTACGTTGTAATTTTCTCTACATCAATACACTAGGTGGCCAAAAGTATCCGGACACTTTCAAAAATTCACATTTTGACATATAGCTCGAGAAATAAGAGATCAATTGTTCCTTAACTTTAGTCATACAAAATATAGGCTTCACCGAACATTTCTAAGTTGAAATTAAATTAACCTTGCATTTGGGGGATAACAAGAAAGGGGGTTGAAAGAAAAACCGTTTTGTGACCATAACTCTTCGAAAATAGCTCGGAATAAGCTTTAAATTTCAATAATTAGTTAGCATACTATGTATAATTACTGTACAAATTTTTATGAACGTACCACTCTTACTTCCGAAGATATGAAACATTTTTTGAAAAACGGCAATTTTATTTGAAGGGTTTTTGCTCAGAACACGCAGAGTTTTTGATCAAACCTTATCAAATCTTCAGGAAAGATGACAAAATACAACAGAAAGAACATACTAAAACGGTAAATAAAAATATTAAAAATACGATGAGATATGAATGTTAAAAGGAAATAATTTTTCACGGCGCATGCGCGAACGACAGAAATTTATAACTACAAAAATATTGTACCCTGATTTATACTGCATCTTATAAAAAAAGTTCCAGTTGAATATCATGAAAATTGAAAAAGATAACAGCGATCTAGTGAGCTGAATTTCATTCATTCGCAGACACTATATAAACAATGAGGGTCTGTCCACAAAGAGCTATTTTTAAATTAAAGGCTATTGCGTCATCGTTCAAAACCAATGTTTCAGGGGTGTCCGGATAACTTTTGGCCACCTACGTATAAGGTCTTTTTAGCCGAAAAGGCGAAATGTGACTTCTATGCAGAATATAAATTTTCAAACTGTTTTCAATTTAACATTGAAAAAAAATGCTCGATTGTCACCGCACTATTTGTGGACAACCCCTCGCCATTTATGTATTGTCTGCGAATGAATGAATTACAACTCACTAGATCGCTGATATCTTTTTCAATGTTTACGATATTCAGCTGGAACTTTTTTTATAAGATGCAGTATAAACCAAGCTACAATATTTTTGTAGTTATAAATTTCTGTCGTTCGCGCATGCGCCGTGAAAAATTATTTCGTTTTAACGTTCATATTTCATCGGATTTTTAATATTTTTATTTACCGTTTTAGTATGTTCTTTCTCTTGTATTTTATCATCTTTCCTGAAGTTTTGATAAGGTTTGATCAAAAACTCTGCGTGTTCTGAGCAAAAACCCTTCAAATAAAATTGCCGTTTTTTAAAAAAATGTTTCATATCTTCGGAAGTAAGAGTGGTACGTTCATAAAAATTTGTACAGTAATTATATACATAGTATGCTAATTAATTACTGAAATTTATAGCTTATTCAGAGCTATTTTCGGAGAGTTATGGTCAAAAAGCTGTTTTTCTTCCGATCCCCCTTCTTGTCGTCCCCCAAATGCAAGGGTAATTTAATTTCAACTTGAAATGTTCGGTGAAGCCTATATTTTGTATGCCTTAAAGTTAAGGAACAATTCTGTACCTCAGAACCAGACTAACGTAAGTCCATTTTCGTCATTTTTCGGTAGAGGGGAAAAACGATTGTCGAATACATCGTTTTTCCCCCTCTACTGAAAAATGACGAAAATGGACTTACGTTAGTCTGGTTCTGAGGTAAAGAATTGATGACTTATTTCTCGAGCTATATGTAAAAATGTGAATTTCTGAAAGTGTCCGGATACTTTTGGCCACCTAGTGTAGCACAAAGGTATTTGTAAACTTCAAAAAATAAGTGTAAAATTTTGAAGCTGAAAAAAAATGAGTTGTTGATGATATGTTAAATATTTTACGGAGGGGGGTGGGGATACCCCCACGAGTCTCATAACTTGCGAAAAGTTTTTATGATTTTGAACTTTTCACCTCTCTAACCCTATAGAAGAATGTTAATGGTAAATATACTGCTTCCTTCCCCTCCAAATAATATCCATGAAATTGTCGAAATCTGATGAAATTATGAGGGAGGGGGGCGCTATTTTCAAAAAGTGGGAGGCAATGGGGGAAAGGGTGGCCATCTTAGGATTCAGGAGATCATTGAACATAAGAATCGGCAAAAATAATAGCAAACCACCCGGAAGTTTTGTTTTGTTTTTTTTTGCCGCTCAACCGAAAAACGTTTGAAATTGACAAAAACTGGAGAACTGTTTGAGCTTTGAGCACCGTCTTTTTATTTAAGTAGGAGGTTGAAATTTTGGCAGTAATTAGGGTGGATAAAGGTAAAAAAATGAGCCACCGCCGTGACCTCTAGGACAATTTTTTTTTACCATAGGTTTGTGAACCACCCT
>JAXGGA010018300.1:0-22372 GCA_038373865.1 Uloborus plumipes
ATATGTTAGTTAAATACATTGTCATTATCTTTACTTCATAATTTCAGGTGTTAATTTAATTGATTTTAAAGAAAAATCTTTGAACATAACACAGTTTACACTGAAAGTTTTAAAATATGTCCCAAAACAGTTTATTTTGTTATTTCCAGCCCTATCATATTCATGTTCAGAATCTAAGTCTTTTAAAATAGTTTGTCGAGGCTATTTTGGTAAAAGTCAGAAAAAAGGACAACCGTTTTCTTCTTTTTGAATTCTTAACTAATTACTTTTGGTCACCTTTTAGTTACTCTTTTGTCACTTTTTAGTCACTTTTGTTTTAAAATTTGTCACCTTTCTCACCTTTTTCTAAGACCATCAGCAGTCCTCGCCCTGTAATTGTTTAGTCCTAGTGGACAACTTTTCTCATCCGGGCCGATTTGAAATTCCATTTTTTTGACCCTACTGTCCAGGTCAAACCGGCACGTCTGCCAAGCACTCTTACTTTAATAAATTATTTTATTTGCATATTTTTTTGATTTTGATGCCTTCATTAAAAAAAATGCAATCAATTTGCATTGGAAATGAATATAATTTTTCTCATTTTTGACACTTATTACCCTGTATTAATTGTTATATGTGTATAATTATAAAATTAGGTGTGCTTAAGTAATAGGGGCTTTAGTTTAAAAAACACCCCTCCCACCCTCCACACACATTTTCTCTTTTAAACTTTCAGGTATTTTTTTACGAACTCACAATCGTCCCGTGTTACGTACATGTATGTGTGTCTATTAACTTGCCTTTCTCTTCATTTTCAGAAAAAGTGGCTGCTGGACCATGCTTCAAGTGAGTGGCTTTATAGTTATATGGAAGCTTGCAAAATGTATTTACCGATTCGATGAGTCGATCCCGAACGTAATGTTTTTTAATATATTTTGAAAGTACACTCTTAAAATAAGTCAGTAAACTTACAAGTGTTATAAACTTCATTCCGAGGTGAAACCATTTTTCAGAGCAAATTTGAAAAATCATAGTTTAAATGGATTGTGAATGAAGAAATGAAACATTTATTTACGTAGTTAGTTAATAAAAGCAATTACTAAATATTTCTTACTCCATGCTCCAGCCCATTTTGAGCAAATTGTGCTATTGGTTGTGTCCTCCCAAAAACTGCAGAGTAAAATTGTATTTAAAAATCAGTAGTTTTACAAAAGCACCTATATTTTAAATGTGTGTAAGATACAATATACATAAATGCTCCAAATCGATACAAACTTTTGATTTTAACTGCAGCAATCGGCACCAAATTCATAATTTTACTGCTCCAAGTTCACAATTTTCCTGCTACAAAGATTGCTCCAAAACCGTGTTTCGGTCATCACATCTCTGCTACATTTTCCCCAAAACAGGCATAGTTAATAAAAACGGTGATTTTTTTGTCTTCAAACGGAAGAAGACATTTTGCAGAATTCTGCAAACTCAATAACTTAGTTACTAGTTCAAATGAAATTTTGTTCATTAACTATAAATTATGGCTTTCACTTTTGATTCATTAATTAGTTTTTACGATAAATTTCAGTAATTACCTGTAGTCGGGGCAAACCTAACGTGCCAGTCTACGATATATCTAGACTAGTAAGGTTCCGCGACAAGGAAATAGTTCAACTGCAAATCATAGATAGTACTTTTAAAAACTTTTTTCCGCACAAAAAATTTAAAATAATTTTAGAATTGAAAAATCCAAGCCATTAAATTTGTTATTAAAACATAATATTTTGTGTTTTTAAAAAATAAGAACGACAAGCTTAATATTACGTTATGTTATCTCTTGACCAATAAAATTCTCAGTTCGCTTGGCAAGAATTTAGCCATTTAAACTTTACTGCAACGCTAGTATAATCTCCACCATGAAAGAAAATTGTTTGGAGAAAAGAAGACAATATCAAAAGTTAATTTGTTAGCGACTATTTTACAATTTAGCATTAAGTCATTATTTTTTATTTTAATTGATTCCCAGTCATGTTTTGTTCGATGGCTATATCTGGGATGATTTTCTAAAATACTGTGTTTCTACTTTTGAAAAAATAAAAACAGCAGTGTTATATTTTCAAGGGTGAATACTCGCAAAAGAAACATTTCTCCACTGGTTGAATTCCGAGAAGCCTCGGAAAACCACGCGAAGCGAAGAAAATATCAAATGCGAATTTCGCTATCGAGGGGAAGTTGAGGTGAAGCATTAAATAAGATTTAAATGGCGGAAAGCCTTTAAAAAATTACGACATTTATGTAGAAGTTTCAACTAAAATTGGAATAAAAAAAGAACCACCTGTCAGATTTTTAGCTAATTCATCTCTTGATGTGCAGAGTGATCACACTAACAAACTGAAATTTTTAGCGAAATCCGACGGGTAGCTTTTGAGTCTAAAGGGACATACTTAGGTACGCACATAGTTACATACATTCATTTTTAAGTCTAAAGATTGTGATTGGAGGGTAATTCCTTTGCGACTAACATAACAGTTGGAATAAATTTTGAATCTTATTTTCTGTGTGCGAACTTTATTCTTGTCACAATACCAAAAACAAGGTGTTATTCTTCTCTGCATGGATGAGTTGTTTAAGTTAATATACAAAAATAATAATATTATTTTCGTTTTTGGCAGTTAGGGAACATTTTGATCAAAGTGACTAACATAGCAGATTTGCAACCCTCAAAATTTTGTATTAAATTCATCAACACAATTCTCTAAAACAGGGCTTCCCAAACTTTTTAAGCAGCGGACCCCTTTCATGAATTGAAGTTCGGAGCGGACCCCTGTCGTTACAGAAAGTGCAAGATAATTTTTGTTTGTAGTGATTTGAACTTTAAATAAATCAACTAGTAACCCCCCCCCCCCCCCCCCCGCTCCCCTCAAAGTAAATGAAGTTGAAAATTTAACTTAAACCAGACCTGGGCTAGATTTCTTGACGGTTACTTTAGCGGGAGAAAAACAAATTATGGCACATTTTGCTCGTAATCTCAATTTTACAGTCATAAATATTCAAATTTATCCTTTGTCAGTAAAAAGAAGTTCATATTTACTAATATATCTTTCGTAACAAAGTCCGTATGTTAAACTGCACTTTTACATTTGTAATATGAACCTAGTTTAAGTGCATACATTTTTGCACACTATACCTTGAATAAAAAGAAAACGCAATTTTATACGATTTGTGGCTATGTTAGAGCAGTTTTTGGGGCACCCACCCCCAGAAAATTTTAAAAGCCCTAAAAACGCGCCAGTAGGCCTTTCTTTAGACATATAAGGAGGAGCAATAGGTCCAAGACAGCACATCAGGCGATTTTTCAAAATTCTTGCTTTAAAAATTCTCTTTTAACAGATCTTTTTATTAACAATTAGATTAAATAAGGTATGGGGATAATCTGCCGGATTTTTTCTTTTATTTTTAATTAAAGGTTCAATGAATAATTTCTTGCAATTTGCTAAATTACAGCTTTTCAAACGCACTTTTAGAGTTTGGTTATGTTAGGAAAGAGGGATATTCGTGCGCTCCACAAATTTTTTAGAAATGGCAGCGTTATAAGGGCGATTCTCTGTTAACTCATTTTTCATACGAAATCTGTCTAAGAACAGTTTTTTGAAATGTTCGTATAATTATAATACTATTGCTCAGAAATTGAATCTATTACTTTGGCTTGAAAGAGGGCCAATTGAAGTTTGCGTTTTTCTGATAAATCATGATAGGGCGGGTAAGTCCTTTGCCAAGTGACTGTGTTTTTGCTCTTCTTTGCGTAATATCTACAATACTATTGGAACATAATTAGTTACGAGACTACCTATCAATTGAGGCACAAATCGTGGACATAATAACTAATATGTTTTGTAATTAAATCAATTGACACTAATAAAATCACTTCCCAGAGGACTGTTTTCGCAACGACCCTCATGCATACTTTCATTACGAATGTGGCTCTCAAACTGAGCAAATAGTGTTTCAACACCGTTCTCGGCGATTTCGGCAAATTCACACTGATTACTTTAAACTTCATGCCAAAAAGAATTTGCAAAAGTTATAGATTTTTCGTATTACAGCTTTGAATTTATGGCAGGGGACTGTTTGAAAAAACTCCGGACAGAATGTACGTGACAATTTTAAGTTTAAATACTTAATTATACCTTTTTTCATAAGAAAAATATAGCTTCATTATTCTATTTTTAGATATTAATTGCCAAATTTATGTAGTGTCAATAGCAGGGTTGGCAAGTTTTTGACAGTCAGAGTTTCAGGGTTGCCACAGGCTACTTAAATGCTACTTTTTTTGTCACTAGGCGACTTTGGAGACTTCTTCATGCAAAAATTGGCTAAAAAGCAACCTTTTTCCACCAAAGCTACTTTTTTGGAAACTTTTTCTTTTCCAAAGCAAGTTTTTATTCGAAATACTTGAATTTTTTTCACCCTATTTGTTGTTTATTTAATATTTTGAAGCCCATATTTTTTATTTCTCTTCATTCCCATTTTATCATATTTTTCTTTAAAAGAACTTCCTTTGCCTTTTATTATGGACCGATCTGCTCCGTTGCTTTTAAACAGCACCCAGGGAAGTTTGAATGATGGAATAACCTATTCTTGATGTTTTTTGCTAAAATGATTTGCTGTAATAGCTCTAAAGTTTTTATCATCCAAACTCTTCAGATAGGGTGTTGATAAAATTGCAGTTTTTGAGTGCTCTTTGACCCCCCTTTTTGAAAATGACCCCCTCCTTAATCAGGAGCAGGATACGCCCTTGGCAAATGTACTCTTTAAAAGTGCTGCAGTGCTTTTGAAGGTCCAGTTATTACAACAGAGAAATTTATTATTGTAAAGCTAAATCTTGTATTAGAAAACTTTTGAAATGTTTATACTGATATTGCATTCTTGTAATAGCTGTTTGCAGTGTTTTCTTGACTATTATTTTACGTTGATATTTCCTTGTGGTCTCATTAAAATAGTTCATGCTATCATGGAAAGTAGTAACTAGCTCTTGGAAAAAAGAGAGAGAGCATTATCCGTACCTCAGAACCAGACTAACCTAAGTCCATTTTCGTCATTTTTCAGTAGAGGGCGAAAACTATTGTTGCGCTTTTTTCACGCTGCTAAATAATTGTGAAGGAATTTGTTTTATAGAATAATGTTTTGATGGGTCGATGTGAAATAAGAGTCTACATACAATGAAGCAAAAAAGTGAAAATCGCCATTTTTGGACTTACGTCGTTCTGGTTCTGAGGTACAGTTATATATAAAGCACAATAGAACTTTTTACTGAACAGAAGTAAAACAAATTGAATAAAGCTAGTTGAAATAGTTAGAAAATAAAAAAACTCCCATTTTTCATAAGCTGCAGCAAAAGTTTTATCTTTTTTCCTTTCTATTTGCTCATTCATTTTATGTTTATTAAGAACAAAGATGAAGAATTTTTGCTAGTGTATTATTTTTCAACTGCACAGTGTTTATTACCGCAATTATCTAATCATATGAATGCATCTTTTTTCTTTGGAACTTCTTAAATTCCTCAAGCTACTTTTTTGAAATTTTTAGGCTACTTTTGCTACTTTTTTATTGCATTTTTCCTGTGGCAACCCTGAGGTTTTATCCGGTTTTAACTGATTTTTACCGTCATGTCAAAAACCCCTTTTTGACATGGTTTTTGACACAATTGTCAAAACCTAAATTTCTGTCCAAAACATGTTTAAATTTGATATTGATAATCAAAATACATTTTCAAATGAATTTTACAACTTCTGATTTCAGACACTGAAGTAAACTTTTGGAGTTTTAGGTTATTAAAATAAAGTGTAATAAGCAATCCTAAACATAATTGAAGGGCTCGGGAGTAAATAATGGTAACTAGCATTTTAAACAATCAAACATATGGCTTTTGAATACGGCTTTATTGCTTTGAGAAATTACTGTAACAGGTTTTTTCGTTTTAAAAATGAAGTGGGTACATTAATTAAGTGCTGTGTGTCTTGGGTATACTTGATAAATTTTTACAAGTGATTTTTTTTTATTTTAATTTTAAATAGTTCGATTTTTAGAATTTGTCAGACACCATTATTTACTCCCTAGCTCTTCAATTTTTGGTCAACAAAGGAGTTGACCTAAAAGGTGTAGATAAGGCAGACTAGAGTGCAATCATTCCACCAAAAGAATTTGTGCAAAACTAAATTTGAACTAAATCTTCATGTAACAAATATATAGTAATAGGGGAATATTTTCGAGAAAATTATACATATGTAAAAAAAGTATCAAAATAAGTTGCTCCGAATTAATAATTAAAAATATTGAGAAATGATGCATTTGGTAGTAATGAAAAATGAGTAAAGTTTGTATTGTTTTTTTGTTATGAGTTTTTTCAAAGAAACCACAGTAATGCTATTGAAACAATAAGCTTATTTTCCAGTATAGAATGTTTATAGTAATTCTCAGATAAAGTTGATTACAAAAGTAACAACAATAACTAATAAATAAATAAATAAAATAGTTTAATCAAAAATATTTAGCAGATTTGTGCACTGAGTACTAATTAATTTAGTTTTGCTTTTACTCAAAAGAGAAAAAAAAATCACTTTAAATTCTGATGTAAAGATTTTTAGATTGATAAAATAGCTAATTAATAGTTATTAAAACATTTAAACAAAACTGCTTTAAAAACTGGATTTAACTTTTAACACTTTTAACTTTTTTCATGACATAACAAGTTAATTTAAAAGAATGAGAATTAATTTAATGTTTATTAAACTTGATTGATAAGATAACTAATTGATGCTTATATAAACATTTAAACAAAACTGCTTTAAAAACTGGATTTAACTTTTAATACTTTTAACTTTTTTCACGGCATAACAAGTTAATTTAAAAGAATGCGAATTAATTTTCATTAAATTTATTAATTTAATTTTTATTAAACTTGATTGATAAGATAACTAATTGATGCTTATATAAACATTTAAACAAACCTACTTTAAAAGCTGGATTTAAGTTTTAATATTAAACTTTTTTCACGGCAAAACAAGTTAGTTTAAAAGAATGAGAAATAATTTTCATTAAATTTATTAATTTCATGTTTATTAAACTTGATTGATAACATGTATAGACTTTTATTTAATATTTTTCAGGATGAGAAACCTTATATGTTTATAAAAAATCTCAATAACCACTGCATTTGAGTTTTAGACTGGTTTTCGACAGGTTTTCGACATGTCATGTCAAAAACTAGTTTTAGTCATCAAAAACCCAACCCTGGTTAATAGTTTTTTTGAAATACTATCTTTAACAGTTAGAGTATGGAATTGGGACAGCCAGGGGACTGTGTTTTTGGTGCTTAGATAATTTCTAGAAAAAAAAATTAAATTGTTATCATTCCAAATACAATTGGGCCGCAAAGTATTAATGCTTTACTGGTATTAAGAGCGATAATTACTTTATTACACTTTATTTTTTTTAAATATCAGTCCGTACAGCCAACTACCAGTTTACAGAGAATCGCCCATAAATGTAGGAATCTGCCATTTTGGTAACGAAAGGGTGCAAGGAAAGATCCCCGGATATTTTTAAAAATTAAAATTTACAATTTCAAACGTAGACTAACCCTGATGATATTAAGGAAAGTGGAGGTCAGTAACTGTTCCCCAGAAATTTTTCGAAATTATAGTTGTAAGAGCACTAATCCGTACGATCAACGGTGAATTCATGTGGGAGTGAAGTTTCGGGGACCGTCTCCGGTAAAGTTCTTGAAATTGAGGTCTTAAAAGTATCTTGGAAGGTAGTTTCCAAGCCTTAGCCTGAAGTTATGTCAATCAAATATCCATATAAACATGATGACAGACAGTACGATTTTGTCAGAGCAGAAAACGGTTTGACCGCATGATCTTGCAGCAACCTGTCTCAAAATATTGAGTATGGCATAAAGGGCAACTGCATACTTCGAAAAAGAAAACTCTGGTTTTCAAAAGCAAAAAAGTAATTTTAAAGCTTTAAAAGCCTTTTTTTTTGTGTGATTTACCGCAGACCCCCGACTAAAGTTCTAAGGGGTCTGCGGACCACAGTTTGGGAAGTCCTGCTCTAAAACTAAACCATAAAATTATTATTTTTTCGTTGATAGCATCTATGTGAAAGGTTCTTTTCACATTAATAATTGTAAATTTGACATGTATTTTAAATAATATTACAAACAATAGCATTTTAATAAAACTTGCCTGTGACTAACATAACACGCGATTATACATTTCACTTTAAGTGTATTACAGGAAATATTAATACAAATATTAGAATGCAAACAAGATTTTATTGAAGATTAACATACATGTTTACCTGTAAACAAAATTTCCAGTTCAATTTTGTAATTAAAGTTATAATTTCTGCGGGACCTTACAGGTGTTTGCAACAAGACTTTCGAAATTTTAGTTCCTTAAATACAAAATTTGTTCTCATTTGTGGGAAACACAAAGGTTGCCTCAGAGCTTTTTCTCATGAAGAGAACTTCATAATCATTTTTATTCATGTTTAAAACCTGCCCACCATATTTCTTTTTAGACTTACAAGAGGTAAATACCACCACAATAAAATTACCCACTGTCTTAGTTTTTGTACCTCGGAACAGTCCGGGAGAATCTACTTCAAAATCATCAGCAGCTTCGTCTTCCACAATTTCTTTAAAACAAAAAATTATTTTCTTGGGATATCATCCCCTGTATTTTTAATAAACAAATTTTTAATTTCTTCATATTTACATCATTATAACAACCAAAAAACCTATATGTGGATTCCTATTTTCAAACAACAAGTCTAACTCTTTCTTTTCAGACTTGTCACTTTCAGTCAAAAACAAGCAGTTTATCTTCAATTCTTGTTTTTTTTTTTTTTATTCCTGAAGTAATTCCTTTGCATTGATTACCAAAGTTTGCCTATGTAAAACGCTGCTCCACACGTTGTGCTATACATATGGGTACTTTCCATGATCTAATTTCATAAAACCGTATGACCTGTATAGATGCTGAAGGCAGTTAGGGTCATATATGTTTTTAAAGTGAGCAGCAGCTCCATATGTTCATAGAAAAACTAATTGCACAGCGATCCCTCATATAGCTATAAAGCAATATAAAATTCTTTCATTGAAGATGTTGACTTAAAATTCTGAGTGCTTACTTGCATCGCAAATTACAGCATAAAATTTCGACTCCAAGTTTACTATTAAAAGATCTGTTTTGAAAATAAATTACTGCAGTATATATGATCACATTTATTTCTTCAAAATAAAATGTTCAATAAATAACTTTGTTTCTAAAATAAATTTTTTGCTTAAGATTTAAGTATTTCTTAAATAGTCATATTATGTTAGTCATACACAGTGATGTTATGTTAGTCACAAGTCCTATGGCCAGAAAAAAGGAAATTTTTTACGAACAACCTTATCAATCTAACTGTACCCATCCCATAGAAGAGATTAGGAGAAAAAATATAATTTCCAGAAGTTAATAACTGAATTAATTCATGTTTTTGTGACTAACATAACAAGTAAATCAGACTGAATACCTATTAACTTTGCAATATTAATTTTATGATAAAACAAAAAAATATACATATTGCTGTAAAGCAAAAGAACCATTCTTCAATAAAAAAAAATCATTTTTATTTGCAGTTTTTTTAACTATATATGAATATGAAAAGTTAGAAAAATATGCGATGATTTGAGTAATTGCAGATGTTATCTTTGCAACCATTTTTCAGGGCTTTGGAGTAATATTTTGGGAAAACTTATGTTAAATTCCAAAAATCTGAAAAATTATCTTTAAAATGATGTATCACAATATATATATATTGAAAGATGAAAAAACCATGTCTAGGTTGACATTTACATGGAATTACCCTGGAATAATATTAATCAATGTATCGGTAAATTGAGACACGGCAGCGTGTCGGCCGAGTTCGGAAGTCGGAAACAAAAACGGGCTGCAGATCTACTGGTGTCTGTCTCACACGAACCGTTTTGCGTTACTTTTGACCCCTTCGTTTCTCGAGAACTATCGGGTCCGCGTGCTCGACGTCTAGCAGAACGCCACAGAACACCCTTAACCACCTTGCAGTTTATGACGAGATATCTCGTCCATTTAACATGTATTCCTGGGACTGCTCAACCGTAGGGTGGTTAAACACACATTTCATGATTGTACTTCTTATAGTTTGAAATTACTAAGGTATGAAAAGTGCCATCTCCTCGATTTTCTTTTTACGTAGCTATACGCTCACTCATCGAAATGTTGACCTACTTCCGAGTTCCTCCGGCTCTTAAAATTTGGCATTAAGATAGATTTCCATGCATATATGAAGAGAAAAGCTGAAATATTACATTAAAATAGATAAAATAATAGCCATTTTTATGAGCATCATCGTGTGATTTATAAATATTTCGCCAAACGAAACCGCGACGAACTGCCGTGGAACGCGGAACCGTCGGAGTTCGACTCTCCCGTCGGCGAGGCCGGCGTCGCCGAACCCCCGCTTCGACCGACCTCGACCCACTCTCCGCACCCGTCCGGGTCGTCGCTTCTTCCGATTCGGCCACCGTGCGACCTCGGACCCCCCGGCAGAGCCGCGTGCCGTGCTCGGCACGAAAGTCGTATCCGCACTTTTTAACAAAATGGAACCATCGCCACCGGGTAGCTCTTCGTGACGTATTTTACTCAAATACAAAATTATGGGGTCGTTCGAGAAGGGGAAATATTTTTAAAGAAGTTCTGAAAACGTTTCATCTGAATCAAGTACATGGTGGCCCAAAACTTTGAAGAGTCGTGTCTCGGTTCGAGCTCGACTGCAGATACGGCTTTTGCGCTCGGCACGGCGTGGGTGTCGGGAACCCGCGACTGACCCGTTTTTTCTGTCGCCCAGGATGCGAGCCGTGTTCCCCGCCGCCGGAGGAGACGAGGGCGGGACCGCCGACGGGGGCGGCGACGAGAGCGTCCTCTCCGGGAACCCGTTCAACATGAGCCTGCACAGTGAGTATCCTGCTCTGTGTGTTCTTCCTTCTCTTCCGGCGCGCTCCGTGAGCGTCGCATCTCTCGCGCCGTCGCCAGTTTACGGGGGAGAGATCCCGACACTTTCTCTCCGACGATGGGCCATTCCAGCCTTACCTGTGTGACTTTTTGACACCATTTATTTGCAAATAACAATAAAAACCATGGCGATATTTTTTATATATTTCTTAGTGGTTGCTATTGGAGTAACAGAAGATATGCAAAAGTTGTAATGCGGTGTTATTTTTTTCATTGGACAATTTTGAATTTTTTTATAAAATTTTAAATACAGCCAGTGTGTGACTCGGAAAAGCTGAAAATAAGCTATACCTCGTATTATTTTGTAATTTCCTGTGAAGTTTTAAAAGATAAATGAACGGTGATTTTTGTGCATGTGTCTAAGTATACTAAGAAAGTATTCCACACATTTTTTTTTCTCTAAACTTCGTAGAGTAGCAATAAAAATTTTTTAATTTGCCTTACGTGTGTGACCGTATGCAGCATGTCTTCATTTTAAAGTCAATTCAACTTCCACAACTGATAATTACAGCTATCAGCATTATATATGTGTCTGTCTGTCTCTACCTCCCCCCCTGCCCCCCTCTTCTAATATTTTTTGAGTAAGCAGTCTGATTTGAAGAAACTGTTTTTTGTTCGAATGATCTCGGCGAGGAGACCTCATTCTCATATTTGACTTTTAGATTTGAACAATTTTTCGTTCAACTTTGAACCATTCAAACAACCTGTCCCCAT
This sequence comes from Uloborus plumipes, assembly GCA_038373865.1. Taxonomy (NCBI): domain Eukaryota; kingdom Metazoa; phylum Arthropoda; class Arachnida; order Araneae; family Uloboridae; genus Uloborus; species Uloborus plumipes. The sequence goes on from JAXGGA010018300.1 coordinate 11,784, forward strand.
TAACAACTTTTGAGTAAACAGTCCGATTTGAACATTTTTTTTTTGTTCTAATAATCTCGGCGAGGATAAATAATTCTCACATTTAATATTTTGGTTTGAGCACTTTTTTGTTCAACTTTGAACTGCTCAATCAACTGATCCTCCGCTAATTACTTTTGAGTTAAACAGTCCGATTTGAACAAACTTTTTTTTTAGAAAGATCTCGGCGAGGACAATTCATTCTCATGTTTGACTTTTCGAATTGCCCCCCCCCCCTCCGTACTCATTATCTTTCGGATGAATATTTTATCAAATTTGAAATTTGGTACCTGACTGGTATTTGAGACCTGACTCTAAATGTAAACCATTCAAAAGCCTTACGTGTGTGACAGCTTTTAAAGAGCCTCGTTAAAACGTTTCTGCCGAATGGATGAAGATGTAAGTCAGGTTACAGGTGTTATGTATCAAGTTAATTTATGTTACGAGAGTTTTCTTTTAGTCCCCTAATTAGACCTTGGGGGGGAAACTTTTCTATCTTTTGCCTTACGTGTGTGACCAAAAAAAAGTAACCTGCATATTTTGAGGGGTTAAAAACTTATGAAACACTTTATTCAGTGGTGCAAGTGCTGCGCCAAATCAAGAATCTTGTGCCATCCTGCTCCCAAACGCACTTTTTGATCGAAATTGCGCCTGACTGCGCCAAAACGGCCGTTTTTCTAGCGAATATCGCGAAAAAGTGGCATAACTTCTGCTTTTGTTAACCGTACGTTATGACGGTTACTATGGCGATATTCTGAACACGTGCGTCGCGAAAAATATTTGAAATTTCAATCCTTCTTGCAAAAATTTTGATATTTTTCACAATCCAAAATTATTTTGACACATGCTACCTCAGTATAACTTATTTAATGTTTTATTTCGAGAAAAAGTAATTCATTTTCAGAAGCATGTCAATATCTAGCGTGTACGTCGCGGACGAAGCTTCCTATGTTGAAGATTTCAATCCAAATGCATCTTGCAAACATTTTAATATTTTTGACAATTAACCGTTATTTTGACAATAGATACCTTCCATTATCTTATTTTAGCTTGCATTTTGATAACGAATAATTTACTTTTTTCTATTTATATACCTATTAATTTTTGCAAGCTTGATTTTAATAAGCATTAGGTTATCCATTGCTTCATTTTTTGGAAAACAATTAAAACAATCAAGCACATAATGTTTAATTATGGCTTTGTACTGAAAGGCAGTATTTTGAAAAGTTGAATTTGTAAAATTATAATTTAAAAGCTTAAAATAGAATTGTCCATGCTACTAGTAGCAGTGCTCCCATTAGGTCATTAAAGGGAAGATAAAATTTTGATGTGTTGTACAAAATTCAGAGATACTTTATGGCAGCACATAATTATCTTATTCTACTGTTTAGAAGTTCTAACGTCTTTAAGCTTTGTAATCAGTACAGATTTAAGGCATTAAAAGCAGAGAGACAAAACAAATTAAATGTGAAGCAGTATGTGATAGTTACACAAGGAGCTTAATCCAATCAAGAGTCATCAGATTCTTTGTTAAATTTAGCAAACTAACGACTAAAGTCATCTGTTAAGAACAATGTCTTGTCTGAAATCGAGTTGCAAAATGGATGTTAGAAGATGCAGAGAAGTGATGAGGAAGAGAAAAAACAATAGAACAAAAAGAAACGAAGTAAAACTTTTAAATTAAGGTTTTTCAATTTTCAACCTACAAAATCTAATTTTGCACGATAAAATATAAAAAAAACTGTTGTTTACTTTTCAAGCACAAAGGTAGTTCCTCAATTTTAAGTTAAAGCGCATTGTTAACAAAAGAAAATCCAAATGTTATTGATAATTATGCAACTAAAAAAACAAAAAATATCTAAATTTTTCATATTGTCATGGAAGCTTTAAACCAAACGTTGGCATTTCATATTTGACCACCACGAATGCGCTCCTAGGTTATTCATGGATAGGATTCTTTTCTAAAAAATGAAAAAGGATTGGTAGTATAAATGTAATTGTAAAAAAGTGGATGAGTTTATCGTTTCAATTTGACTTTAAATGAATGTTCCAATTTCTATATCCTTGTCTCTGAAATTTAAGTACAGTGAAACATTTTGCTGTTCACCTATTGAAACCACATCTAGTATTTTTAAACTATAACTAAAATTTAATAATAGATAATCAGTGCTTAGTTAAAATGCAAATATATTTCTGTACCTTAATGCAAAAACAACCAATGTCAAACTTCGTCGAATTGAGATATTCAGCTTCAAAGATTTGAGTCTCCAAAGGAATGTTTTAGATTTGGTGTCTTAGTTTCGCTCCACTGCTAAGGCGGTTTGTTTTAAAACATTGGTTGTTGTTGTATATGACAGAGGATACTTTTCTGTCCCCATTACGATAAAAAACTAAAAACATCAAATTTTTGACATTGGTTGCTCTTGCATTAAGGTACAGATTTAAATTACTATAAATGTATGTTTATCGCAGTCACATAGTGTCTTATTCGAGCCTGCTCCTAAACACAATTCTGCTGCTCCCAAATGGTATTTTCCCTGCACCCAAAGATGCTCTCAAACCACGTTTGGTCACTTGCACCCCTGTTTATTACAAAAAAAAAAAAAAAAATGAGATATAATCATACTAAAGGATCTGCGTTCATGATATTTGATAGTTTTTCCAAAAAAAAAAAATGGATTATTAGGTGAAAAAAATTCTCTTACATTTTTTCACTAACAATGCATTTTTTTTTTTTAATTTGTCTCAATGTTATTAAACAGGGCTAAAATATGAGAAAAGAAAATTTTATCTTAAAATTGATGCTGGAATTGAAAAGAGTAGATTTTTTTTGTCAAAAAATAAGGTTTGTTTTTGTATTATGGGGGAAAATTTGGTGTGTTAGGACCACTTTTCGTTTAATTGTCCTAATGGGATAAACCCACTTCTGATAAAAAACAGCAGAGTTATTGATCTGAAAGATGACTAAAATTATTAAAACAAAACTTATCTTTATTTTTGCCATAAACATCAACGAAGTTTTGAAGCGATGACCAATGATCAATTTGACTAGAAAAACGTTTAATTATAATTTAACATCCGGGAAAATATCACCGGTAAACTTTCAAGTTAATTCTGAAACATTATAAAAATGAGCACTGCTCGGAAAAAGTATGAGTTTACCCCCTTTCCGACGGGGAAACAAACTCAAAAATGCGACACACTCAATGTGGCCGGTCAAAAAAAATAGTATCTGGACTACAAAAAAATAATTATGTATTGCAATGTGCAAAAAATGGTACAAAAAGTCGTTTTTTTTAATTACACAGACCTTTACGTTTTGGTACGAACTTAGTACTGCAAAGAATGTAAATAATCTTAAAGATACATGAAAAGAGTGTTAAAAGGAAGCATTTCAATGGTATTAGAGCAAAAGTGGTGATTATTTATGTTTTCAAGAAATTTTTTAGAAAATTGACATTTTTTCGTATTTTCGGAGAAATTTAAGCCCTGGTAGGATCGTTGAGGAGTTGTTTTAACTTGATGATAGTTTACGTGTGTATTGTACTTACGCAGCTTTTGGTGGGTGTTACAAATTAAGATTCCAAAATTAATTTTTTCGCTCCACCCCGTCGTACAGTCGCAAAGTCGGGGGGTCGGACCTGCCGGCTCTCCCGCCATCGCGGCAGGCTCCCTTTTTTTCCACTCCCGATCGTTCGTTCGAGTGTGTGTTCCTCTCGCTTTCCTTTCCATTCTCTCCTTCTCTCCCCCGCAGGCACCCTGATCGCGGAGGACGAGGACCTGTTCGTGCACCACACGGGCCTGCCGCCCCGGGAGGACTCCTTCTCGGAGCAGCTGCGCCTCCGGGAGCTGAGGACCCGCAACAGCCTGTACCAGCCGCACCTGCGCAGCGCCTACCTGCTGGAGACGCAGGGCTACCGGAAGGGGGGCGAGGGGGTGGAGGAGGGCGACGAGCCCCCCCGCAAGAAGAAGGTCAGTCCCCTCCCACTCTCTCTCGTCTTCGCGACGTGCAAATTTCGGGATGGTTAGATACGCAAGTGATTGGAAAACCAGAAAAATTAAATCAATGTAAACCGGTTTATTCAATGTCTAATGTGCCCGCCTCGGGCGGCTGTACGAGCCTCGATGGGGCGAGGCGTGCCGTTGACGCGTTCGCCGATGGCACGCCTCGCCACTGCGGTGGATGCGTCCCCCATTGGACCAGCCGCACATTTTTTTTTTTTGGTACTCGTTCGGGGTTCCCTCGGCGATCGCCGACTTCCCGACCTGGCCAGTCCGGGTCTGAGGGGCAAGAGGGCCCATTACAATATCTTGTCCTGGGGTTCACGGATTGATGTGGGGGCCCTGACACTAAATAAGCTCCCCTCTCCCAAAGAAGAACGGATAAATCAGTCACGTACTTATAATAGAGAATGGAAATCAATGAAACACTACGTTCCCAAGTCAATTTTATTGAGATGGAAACCCTGTGTTAGGGGGCCCTAAAAGTAATGTTTCTCCGGGGCCCCACCTTGCTTTATTCAAGTACTGGATGCTACAAATGTGAAATAAGCAATATTGATGTGAAGCATTTTGGGAAAAAGTATAATGAAGTCAATCAATAGAAAAAGAAAGAAAAGATTAAAAAAATCAAAATCTGCGAACCGAAAAGGAAAAAGCCACGATTTTTTTTTTTTCAATCTCTTTCATTTGGGGGCCCTTTGCAAATGGCTCACAAACCGCCCTGGTCAGTCCAGGCCTGCAAGGTCACACACACCAAGGTCAAAACTTTTCAAGCCCAGTTCCAAGAAAAGTCGAAAAGCCAGGGAAAAGAGTACGTGTTTTGCCCCTTTTAAAAAGAAGCTCTAATTCATGTGAGATGTGCCGACAATTAGGGGCTGAGAAAAGGAACTAATGAAATTTCTCATTTTAAATGTGGAGCGTTGAACATTTGCAAGTAGTTTTAGACCCTAAATGGCTAACACATAAAAAAAAAAAAAAAAAAAATTGTTTGATATTAACTTTTTAGGCCCACTTCGCGGGCCCCCTGACGTCTCACGGGGCCCCATGCAATGCATAGTTTTGCCCCCCCCCCCTCTCGATGGGCCTGGGTACTGGTATTTTTTCATGAACTCACCATCACCCCTGATATATATACGTAGATTTGTCCTTCGGGTCCGTCCCCATCGCGATGAGAGAAGAAAAAAATTTCTCCGCGTGACCCGAGAACTCGAGTCCGACTCGGTTCGCGAGAGTGAAACCTAAAAGTTTTGGTCGCGAACTGCACCCAAAGGGCCATTCCGACGTCCCCCCTACTCTGACGCCGAGCGGGAGAAGACACGTTTTTCAGTCTTTGCATCGGATGCCGACGTGCTCCCGATGCAGTGACGTTATTCTCTAAACCACTCTGTCGCTTTCGATTTAATTCAAGAGGTCGACCCCGTATCGTGTGCCGCACGAGCGACTCGGTATTTTCGCTCGATCGATGCGGCCGGTTTGGAGAGCGGCAGGGTGTCTCCCCTTCTCTTCGCCCCGTGCCTGACCCCCTCTCTCTCTCTGTTCGCAGGTGGCGCCCCCCGCGGCACGCCCGGGGCTCCTCGCCGGCATCTTCCGCACCCCCCGGGGGCTGGTGCGCCGGCGCCGGGAGGAGGAGCGGAAGAAGGGCGCCAAGAGGCCCCACCTCAAACTCTGACTCAAGCTCAGAAGGACTCGCTCGCTTTTATATGCCTGTTGTTTTTGTGCCGTGACATTGTGAACGTTGGATGTATTTGTGCTAATAAAGTTCTTGCAATATAAAGCGGAGTGGTGTGGTCGCTCGTGCTCTTACTGCCGTCGACTCGCATTTCAGAAAGCGAGTTTTCTTCTGGGAGAGAAAAGTGTTTTCGAATGTTTCGGAATCCTTTTTTTCGAATCCGGATCTGAATTTAAATGATTTGTATTTTTTGTTTTTCCTCTCTTTCTTTTTGATGCTGAGATTAGTAATATTTCATATTAAAAAGTAAACAAAAAATAATTCGATATAATACTTTTCTAACGGTGTAAAAATACAGAATTTTTGTTATTCATTTTTTTTTTTTTTTTTTTGTTTGAAGTCCCCCAGTTATTTTTTTATAAAAGTTGAGCCTCATAAAAATTAAGTTATAACATACGAAACTGGAGGATTTAAAAAAAAAAAAACAATAACTTTTTATTTACACCATAATACAAAAAGTATTTTATTGATCTATTTTTGTTTACTTTTTGGAATGAAATATTGCTCATCTCAGCTGTAAAAAAACTAATTAAACTTGAAAAAGTGTGCGACATTGTAGTTAATATTTGCATTTAAAAAGTTACAGAAAGAGGATACCGAGATGTTCGAAAACATTTTTGAAAATTTCAGAGAGTATTCTGGAATACTCAAAAACTCTTTTTGAAAATTTCATAAACTGCAACTGCACAATATGCACACAATTTTTTTTTTTGAAAATTATACGAAGAGGATTCCGAACTACTGAGAAACGCTTTTTGAAATTTCAGAAAGCAGATCCCGAAGTACACAGAAACACTTTATAAAATTACAGAAAGTAGATTCTGAAATGCATAGTAGGGTGATTCCACGGTAACGTGTGCAACATTTGTACACCTTTTTTTTTTTTTTAAGGACCTTTTTCAGTAGTGCAGCATCGAAGAATCAAGCATTAGTTGATATTTTCTTGTTATACATCCTTTTGTAAACTAATATCATGCACAATTTTATTTTTCCTAGTTTTTATAATTTATTAAATTTTACAAAACTTGAATGTGTGTGACAACTGGAAATGTCAATTTGTTATCAAGTTATACAACCTATTTTTTCCTGTGAATTGTGAAGTAAATTGCTATTCTGTTGTTTTGGAAAAATTACAATATAGTGTAAGGATTTGTTTTACATTTTTATCTATCTTTAAATTGGTTTGATTTTCGGAGAAAATACACAAAAGCAGTTGTAACGTGTGTGACTGGCTCTGAAATTTCAGGTTACTTATCTTATTTCACTTAGTTGGTTAAAATACTGAACTTGTGTGAAATACTTTCAAGCAGTACTTTTTAGGAATGCACCGTTAAGCAAATTGGCCAATTACCGATTAATCTGTTGTTCATAATCGGCTAACTAATTGGCTTGGCCAATGAATGATAATTTTTGAAATTATCAATTTCTCTGTCACTTTTTTTCTTTTACAATATCGGTTTTAGAAATACTATTGGTTAATTTTCCTAACTTTTCCAAAATATTTTCAAATTTTCATCCAATTTTTTTCAGCTAATTTTCGGATTGCGGATTAATCGGCAAAATTTGGCCAATTAATCGGTGCATCCCTAGTACTTTTCTTATACATTTTTGAGCAAATAAACACTAATTTATTTAATTACATTTAAATAATATTATGAGGAATATGCACACTTATTTTGAAGCTCATTATCGAACAGTTGCAAAATACGTACATTTGAAAAACAAATAATGAAAAAAAATAAGAGCTTAAACTCTGTGCAACTCGACACAAAATTGAAACTTAAGAAAAAGAAAAGAGAAATGAAAAGGCCTCTACTTTTCATCATCAACAATTTTATCACAATTATCCAGAAATGCGAACTGCCCACGAAACCCTGTTACTTCTAGATCACTGATTTCCTTAACAACTTAGCTAAACTTGTAGTGTAGAATGTCAGGATAGTTATGCATTTGCAGTATCTTCCTGATTTAACCATTAGACTGACTTCTATGTGATATTTTGTAATGGATAAAACTTCTGGAAATATTTGGCGTCTTAACGCACAACACCAATTTCTGGGTATTAGGTTAAACTTTACGTTCGTGAAATCAGACAACTGGCAATAATTTTTTAATTACAATATCTGGCTGCTTATTTTCTTGTGTGTATGCCATAAATTACTTTCATTTCCTATGTGGTTCACTAGTATTACATGTATTCTTTGCATGCCATCCATTTTTTGGCACAACACGCCATGCATTTTAAACTGAATTTTCTTTGTTTATCTCATCTTCGCTAATGTGAATACTCTGTTAAGAAGTAAAATTTGCGAATAAAAAGAAATAAAAAATATAAGTAAAAGTTGAAGGATGGGTTGCACTGCCAAATGTAGGAAACAATGGAAAAATTTTTAAACTAATTATTTTGTAGTGAAAAAAAAAAAAAAAATCTGTGCATCTTGCAAATAAAATCACACTTGTTACGTAACGTGTGTGACATGCAGATCTGGACCTGGGAAGAGCTAACAAATTAGGATTTCTGCTACAGGCTCCATATCACGAGCCAACTTATAATATGAAATATAATCATTTCTGATAAATTTTAACTGTTCAGGAAATTAAAAGTACCTTTTAGTTGTAACGTGTGTGACATTTTGTACACATATGTATTTTGTACCACTTATCCACCTCAAATATTGAAATTTTGATTTAAAGAATTAAAAGGGAAGATTAACCACAGTTTTATTTATTTAATTTTTCAAGTTTCCAAGAGAGAGCAATGAAAACTGGCTTTTCTAAACCAACACTAGACTCCTTTTTATAAAGCATATGAAAAAATTTAATCTGATTTTTTATGTTTCTTTCTCATAAAATACAAGCTAATAAATAATAAAGAAATAAAGAAAAATTGAATTTTTGAAAAAAAATGAAAAATTGCTAAAAAAAGGACCACTTTCCGCCCAGTAACGCTTTTGGAAATTACAGGAAGTAAATTCTGAAATACTCGGAAACTTTTGAAAAATTCAGAAAGTATTCTGAAATTCTCAGTAATGTTTTTCAAAATATCATCAACTGCAGCTGCCCCAAAAATTTAGAAACGTGCTTTGATATTTTTGATAGTGTACGAGCTTCCTTTTCTGTACGTTAAACATAGGTGATCAAAAAATTAGAAGAAAAAATTAAACTGGAAAATCGAGTTACAGGCAAAAGTACGCAATACTCATTAAAAGTGCTGTTGTGTTACAGAGAAATTTGTTATTATAAAGCTAAATCTTATAACAAAAGACTTAGGAATTATTTATGCTGATATTGCTTTCTTGTAATAGCTAATTGCAGTATTTTCTTGACAAATAGCTTTACGATGATTTTTCTTTGTAGTCTCATGAAAATAGTTCAAGTTATCATAGTAAGTAGTTTAAAGCTCATGGAGAAAAGGTAGAGAGCATTTAATATAAATAAAAAATAAACTTTTTACTGAACAAATATTAACTAATTGAATGAAATTAGTTCTAATAGTAGAAAATATAAAAAACAACTCCCTTTTTTCATAAGTAGTAGCAACAGTTTTATCTTTTTTCCCTTGTATCAGCGAATTCATTTTACGTCCATAAAGAATGAAGGTGTAATTTTTTTTTGCTTACTACTTTACCACACAATTTGTTTATTACCACATTTATCTAATCATATGAATGCATCTTTTTTCTTTGGAACTTTTTTAATTTCTCAAGCTACTGTTTTGAAACTTGTGGGAACTTTTGCTACTTTTTTTTGCAATTTTTAGGCTATTTTTTATTGCACATTGGTAGCAGGATAGCGTACAAAATGGGTAATGTAAAAATGGGGTTCCATTGTATATTTAAAATTGTATGTACCAAGATTTGAGTTTTCTTGTATTATACAATCAGGAAAATTGTATATGTGAAAAACAGATATTTTCATTTCACTCAAAAGCAGGAAGTGATAATTTTTTTTACAGACAGACTGAATCCCCAAAGCTTTATTAAAACGTCATCATTTTTATTAATGCATGCTCAAATTCTTAAGCTGTTGATTGAACATTTAAATGTCTCAGTGAGTTTAGGAAATGAATGCATGGTGAAACTCTTATAGCTCGACAACTCGACTGAATCGGTAAATCAATATTTTTTTTTGCAGTGCTAAATTCATTGGGTGAAAAACTCTAACTGGAGAGAATTTGCATGGTGACATCCACTTGCTATTTTAATTCACTTATTGCTACTTCTATTCTATCCCATTGACTATTTCTAAGAATTCTTCTCTGGAAATTGTTGTGTTAGAAATTAATTCACCTCAAGGTGCTGATGCAGTCGCAGTGCTAGGAAGGGGTTGGACACTTCCCAAGAGAAGCAAGAACAAACGAGACACATTTCTCACACAAGTGTGCTGTCGTGTGCGTAGCAGATTTTTGAGAAAACATACCTGAGGACCTAACATTTTTAAAGTAACAGAAACCTTAAATTTTAGCTGATGAAGAATTGTGCATTACTCTCTACAGGTTATCCTAAAGGTAGCAGGAGCGGGTCTTAATATCTTATTTTTAAGCACTTCTAGGCGCCACTTTAAGTTATAGGATAATTCACACATTAATTTTATTTCTCACACTATTTTTTAAATATTACTAGGTGACCCGTGCGGAATTCCGCAAAAAAAAAAAAAAAAAAACAAAAAAAACCTCTAAACTTAAAATTTAATACGACAATTTTTATTGGCTTCATTTGCACAACATCGCCATCTACTGCCGTCGTTCTGACAACTTTCCAAAGAGATCAAAGACACGTTCACTTTTACAACTACTACAAAAGTGATACCCTATATTAAAATCAAATACCCAAGGCTACTA
>JAXGGA010018301.1:0-22369 GCA_038373865.1 Uloborus plumipes
ATAGAGATCAGTGGTGGAAGCTAAGCTTGAATTGTAGCTGCATAGATGATGTTTGACTATTTTTGTCTATATGATAAAGACATTTCATAAACTCAATCTTAAAATAAGTGCAATATGAAAATAAACCCAATTTCATGAAGCACTTCCCAATAAACTGTTTTTAAATTCGAGAAATAAGTTATCGTTTTAAATTTATCTAATATGGTGCTTTATCCAACTAATTATAAGTTATTTTACGCCAGAGCAACCAGGTATAATATCAATGCGTTTTAAATAGCTGTAACAAGACTGGAATCAATACTGTCTCGGAAACAAAAAAGGAACTCTACACTGTTGCATTCTTATAGAATAAGGCCATTCATTAGTTGTCACCACACCTCCCTGATGCATGTTTCATTCCACTATTTGTTTTCTCTTCCGCCTTAGATCAAACATAAGCAGAGAGAGATTTTAAATTAATGTCTGTAATGAGTTAATGAGTTTGTTTCATCCCGCCAAAGGACGGTTCACCAATATGATTAGCCAGCAAATCATATAAAACTGGTGGGGAAAAAATCAACAGGCAGCTTGGATCTATAATTCTACTACAGTAGTCATCTACGACAAATCATTGAAATTTTTTATTGCGCAGTCGGAAGACACAAACAATGCCAATATTTTCATTTGCTAATCACATTTCCCTGCCCTATAGCTACTCGAAATTAAATTATTGGTTCCCTTGACACATCCCTGTTATAAAGCAGTGAGTAACCACCCCAAAGCAAGGGCTAAGGCAGGAACATGCAATACACCGCCAACTTGGTTATTTCCATCCATGGACTGCAGTTTCGTGCTTATTATGCACTCATCAGCATGGGAAAGGAAAGTAACCGCTGATGAGTGCATAATAAGCACGAAACTGCAGTCCATGGATGGAAATAACCAAGTTGGCGGTATATTGCACGTCCCTGTTATTCAGGCTAAAACTGTCTTTTCTCTAACAGACAGTTAGTCTTTCGAAACAGGATCCAATCAAGCCATGGTCGGACCCTGGGCTCAGAGTTCATAAGAGCCCTCCCCTTCTTCCTCTTTCTTCACTGCAAAACATCATTACCACCATGAACAAGCGTGATATTTTCAGCAGTCTTTTATCCCATTACGATTAAAATAATTTCGCAAGGTGTCTACTGATTCGAATTCAAAATTCCAGTATTTACAGTATGAAAATCAAAAACTTTCTACATCACATCCTAAAAAAACTTGGTCGTAATAGCATAGCAATGTGAAAAGTAATCCATAAACGTCACTTTTCAGTGAACTTTATAAAATTAAGCAATTTTTCTTTCTGTACCTGCTTCAGAAATATCGTTTAAAGATTATCAAAGTGTAAAATAAAGGAAAAAAAATCGACAGAAAAGCGAACTCAATTTCAGGAAGACGTACTCCGTTTTTCCACGAAAGGCGTGGACTGAGCGGGCGTAGGTCCGCCCACTGGGCTGTAGGGTGGTTAGGAGATGCGCTCTTCGACTAACGTCGCAGGAACAATTGGCGGATTGGTGAGTTTTAATTTTAGTTGGCTTTTCATCAAGGGTTGCTCTCACAGGTTTTTGGCGTTTGGTGGAAAATATCAGATTTTTGACGCCGCAGACATCAAGATTTTGGGCACAGGACATCTCCGCCGCAACGTAGGAAATTTCCGCCTCAAAATAAATCTCTGTTTTCCCCCTCATGAGACATCTCCGCCGCATCTCTCCACGTCATTTCTGTACGAGAGGCCAAATCCTCCGATTGAGCTGGTAGAGTGCAATATTTGGCGAAGTAAAATTGGCGAAATTTAAATTGATTTACACTGCATTGTGTTATTTTGACTTCTTTGCGTTTCCCCCCCCTAAGTAGTTCGGGAATAAATTCTTTTTTTTAGATTAAGTTTTTGTCGCCAAAAGCAGATGTGTCGCCCAGAATGAACATTTTTAACCGGTAACCTGAAGATGTCGAATGCGGGTAAAGCTGCAAAGCGTGGAAAAAAAACCCAGTTTATTCCCGCAAAAAAAAACGGGTTTTTTGGGAAGGGAATTTTGAAAATTCCCAAGAGTTTTGAGAATTTTCGGGAATTTCCAAAGTTTTTAGAAATTCTGTTTTCATTTTTTTTAAATTAATTAAATCTTGTTAATTAACTACTGGAAGCTTGGACTTATGTACAATAGACTGAATTATCTGAGTAGTTTTATCAAAATAAAAACTTTTTTCAGCATTTTTTGTTCTCTTCAAGCTTTCAAGAAAGTAACACTTTGTTATAATACTACTGTTTTGAAAGTTTTATATATATCAATTGAATTATTTATTTCAGAAACCAGTCAAAAGGCAAATTTTGTAATTTTATGAAAACATTTATAGCATCTCATTAAATAAATCTATAACGACTGCAACACTTTACTGAAAGCAATATCTAAATATGAACATTTGAGTTTCGGATATTGAAGCTTTGTAGAAAATTTGTAAAATAAGAGTTAATGAGTTTCAAAGCTTGTCTCTTGACTGATTTTTGAAATAAACTGTTCAATTAACAATTCAGTTTTATTTCTTACTCATACAGTCGGCATAACAACTGTGAAAGATCGCAATGTTTGTTTACATTCAAAATTCCCAAGTTCCACAAAACTCCGGGTTTTTTTCCCACTCTCGAAAATGTTGGTCTTTTTGCATCTCTACATGCGGGGAAGAGGGCGATAAAATGTGCGGCGGAGATGTCCTGTTCCGAAGATTTTTAACAGTTATAATAGCAACCTTAGGCTTACGGAATACGCCAATAATACTTTTTCGCCAAGTTTAGATGTCTTGTTCAGTTAACGTTGATTACCGCGATTCATTGACTCTTATTGAAGAATTTCGACCAGAGGTTATGATATGTGTTTCAGCAGTTTGCTTGAAGTTCCAACGTCGAATTCCCTTAATGTTCGGAAGTGTTGTGATACTTACTTCATGAGGAACCTTAAAAGTTAACAGACATGTTTTTTTTTTTTTTGAAATTCATGTAAAATGTAAACTCAATCGCATTTTTTGTTAATATTGAAGGATTTGAGAAATTCAAAGGTAATGCGTAAACAGAGAACTCAATTACTTCCCTTAAACATCAGCACTTGTCATAGCGTTTCTTGTCCTTCTATATGACAAAAGAAAAAAAAAGGAGAAAAAATAAAATTATATGAAAATTCTGAAGAGCCGATAAAATTCTATGAAAATTTTGAGCAGCCGATGATACTTTCGATTTTCTCGAATTCTCAGGCCCGTTGTAGGATATGCGACATTTTCCAGTTTCAGAAAGAAAAAGTTCCGCGATAAATCCATACGAATAGCGAATTTTCTGTCTTTTAGACAGAAAATTCGCTATTCGTATTAAAAACAACATTGGAGAATTTTTTAAAAATATATAAACTGCTGTGCATTTCTGAAGCTCTCCGTTTTTCCAAATTTTCATTCTCATTCCGCTATCGGATTTATAGTCCAGTCATATTGAACAAAAAAAAAAAAAAGGCTAAAATCGCAAATCGCGATGTAGTTTTAAATTTTAATATGTTGTTTGGGTCACATAGGGTAGTAGTGTACATCAAAGTTTGCACCTTTCTAAAACCTGTGCTCACTGAAACTCGCGAAAAACTGCAAAATTGTCCGACTTTTTTCAATTTTTCCTTTGTGACGCTTAACTATGCAACTTTTGATGAAAAATGTGCGGATTCATTTTGAAGAACACTAAATGTGCAACAATTTAAGCTCAAATAATGCCATGTAGGACCAATAGTTTGAAGAAATGGGTCATTTTTTGCGAAAAATGTAAAAATTGTGCTTTGATCATACTTTGGACCAAATATCGAAATAAATTCCTATTTAACAAGACAAAAAATTGACATGTAATAACAGTGTATTTAATCAGCTTTTGTTTAAGCCTAAAAAAAGTCTGTAGGTTCAATATTTCATTTGCAATTGCGAAAAAACAAATATTCGATAACTTTAATATTTTTGACAAATGAGAAAAATCGTTCTCTAATAAGAATAGGAGGAAACTGGACAATAAAAAAGTGCGTAGAATGGTGTAAAAATGATAACACTGTATTAAAATTTTAATTTAATAATTAAAGAATAACCTATCAGTCCAATGTCGCTCATTGTTTTGCTTTTTTTATGATTTCTCTTGTTGGTTGTGGTTCTTTTTCTATTCTAATTCTTAACTCATTTTTCATTCAAATTCGATAAAATAGGGAAGAAATATTTCATACACGTTTTCAAGTCTTATGTCATGCGAAAGCTTAGAATTTTCTGCTAAAATGATATCAATTAGAAGTTTCTACGAGCATTAGAAGAGCAGCAATAATTGCTTTTAGAATCCCGGAAATTCAAGGCTTACATTGAGCAAAGCAAACCAAACGATTCTAGACTGGTTAAGCTTGCAAAAAAAAAAAAAAAAAAAAATGAAATAAATTATTTTATCAACGGAAAATAACTTTTCATGTTGTTACCATGGTTACGTTTTTATACCTTTTTTTGTTTCGTTCTTTTTTTCTTAATAATTTTCAAAATGTATTTGTTTTGTAGCAATCCAAACTCCTAACCTTATTAAAATGCGTTATTTACCTGTTGGAAAAAATCGTCTGTTTTTACTTTCTCAGTTTTTAAGGAATTAAAACTATCTAAATTATAAAAATAACGTGTAAATTGCGGTATTGCAACGTTCTTTCTAAAATGCTTCATGTCGGAAAAGGTATTATATTGCTTTTAAAGCTTTAAAAGAAAACTCCCTTCTTGTTTTAAACTTTGGTAAGATTTCTGTTGGTTTCTGTAAGCAACAAAATTGTTCTTATTTTCTCTTCTGACCTATTTTTATGTCATACTTTTAAGGATCAATTATTTAACAAATGAACATTGAATTTTATATCACGGGCAAAGCCGTGCAGGTACAGTCATAGAAAAAAAAAAAAAAAAACACTCGCTCCTGTTCGAAGGCTATTAACACTAGAGACACGTGTAATATGTTATTTTTTCAGGAATAATGTGCTCTATAAACTTCTATTGGTAAATTAATGTTAAGGGGTTGTCTTCATATACAAATCGGCATCAACTTTAAAATGTTCTATAAAACCCCCCTTTTTTATCGCGTATTTGTGATCAGCAACATCATTTAACTTTGTATACCAAAATCGTTTTAAATTTGCTCCAGCCGTTGCTTCACAATTGAACTGAGAAAAAACCGTCCCGTAATGTTAAAAATATTTTTGAGACTTGGGCATATAATACCTAAACCACGATAGGTACAGCAAATTTTTTTTTTATATCACAGTATGAACCAACCCAACAATAAAAACGTCATTGACTTCCTCTCAGATAAAATTTTGAATTTTTTATGAATTATGAAATTAATATTTGAAAAAATGATGATCTGGAACCATATAATGTTTTGATGGAGAAACAATCTAGAAGGGATTTCAAAGGAGAATCCAAAATGGTAGCTCAAAATATCCAGTAGGTTCTGAGATATGCTAAGAGAACCATTTTTAGGGACCATATACAAATGTGCAAACTGAAACAATAGCAAGGAATTTCTATGCAAAGAAAGAGGAATATGCTTATCCACCAGTTGCAGAACATGCTCAGCGCTTTTATATAGTATTTAGTTTTCCACAGTTATAATATGTTGAAAGCAAAACGGTTAATAAAACTGCTGAGTATATTTTAAAACTGGTAAACAATCCAATTTTTTGTCCATTAGTGAGAAGTCTGCATTCATGCAACATGTAGCAATTCAGAAAACTTTTTACGTGGACACTTGATTTTTATGGAAAACTGTGGTATCTCGGAGAGTTATTTGGAATAACTTTTAACGATTAGACGTTTTTTTTAAATTCTGAGCCACGGTTTTAACATTTTTGCCAATCCTAATTCAGTAGTTTATATAAACACAAGAGGTTACTTTTAAATTGTAACCTCTCTCCAGAAGGTGTGTGTTGCATGGGTTAGTGCGCAGCTAAAAGTATGCATCTATCTTTGTTTAATCAAAAAGATAGAATGTTGCGTTTTTTCCTTGAACTCTACACAGTAGGGTTTTCTCTTCCAAATTTCAAAAAATAATATAAGTTTAACAAAACCCGAGGATTTTTAATTCACGAAAAGCAAACGTATTATTGCGAGTAGCTTTTGGGTAATTTAATCGAAAAAAAAAAAATGATTTGTCTACTGTTTGTAAATTTCGACCTTGAAAGTAGCATTTTACATGTGGTGGTGGTCCCTAAATCTTTGGTCGGTCATAACTTTTGTTCTACTGGTCCTAAAGGGATGCCGCTTGGTACCCAGCATACTTTTGGCCCTCCGTACCTAATTATGTAACCAAATGTAGGGGTTCCCATTTGAAAATTCAGACTTTGAGTTCATTTCACTTTGTATATAGCCCCTTATTAAAATTTTACTCACACAGTTTTAAAGAAGACTTTAATCCATGTCAGAAGACACCTTTCTTTTGTTCTTGGCAAGTATAGCAGCCGAATAATTCAGAGTGTTTCGTTTTTTTTTTCTATGACTGTACCGCTGGTGTATAATATAGATGAACTTGACGCAGACCGTAGCAAAAAATTCAAGCGAGTGGGGTAGAGCGTAGAGCGGGAGTTCAGATTTTTAAGATTATCGCTCTTGCTTTGGTGTTGTAATTTTTGCTGCTGCTTCTGCGTTGCCGAAAAATAACCAACATTTTATTCGATTTTGTTGAATGATACATTTTTTCGGAACCCCGATAGAGTCACTAAGTTAAAAAACGGCTCTTCGAAGATTTAGGACGAATCAGTTGTGCGTGTGTGTGTGATTTTAGTTGTTTTTTAAGCGTTATAGGTCTCTAGTCTAAGGTTGTGTAGCAAGTCTTACGAGGGGAACACTTGGCAAGATGTGTTAATTGGACACTGCTGCCCTCTCCCAGACTCGGGGCTATCTACTATCTGACATGCCAGGTCTGCGGAGTCGGAGGGAAAATGGTCGACTCCGACTCCGGCTCCGGGATTTTAAAACTTCCGACTCCTGCTTTTTTTTATTATTTATTTTTTTTTTCACCCAAATGAGAAGAGGGAAAAACCCTAAACAAAGGTTGAAATCTTAAATCCATTTTTAAAAGTTTCATTTTTGTTCATGGTCGTAGCTAGGACTCACTTTAAGAGGGGGGGGGTAGCAAGCTGGGGTATCCCAGTTGTAGGTCATTGTGACCTCTCAAAAAGTTCATTTTTCTCAAGAACTCGCATGTAATTTCACAACATTTACCTCAATTCTCGGAGGTCACTGTGACCTCCCGAAAAGTTCATTTTCTCCAGAGCAAAAGAAAAGTGCCGCTCTTGTCATTTGACCCAGTTCAAAACTGATCCTTTTCGTGTTAAATGGATAGACTTTATTTTAACACATTGCATTTTTGCTGCAAATATTTTTTATTCACTTGCATAAGCCCAAACATAGCAATTCGTTTCACTAAGTAGACCCACCATTTTGAAACCCTTTTTAATGATCCTAGATGCTTAGGATTTGGATATTGGACGCTGAGAATTTATATATGTTAGTTTCAAAGATATGTTTTCGCCTCCATAAAATTTCATCCAAAGCGGAGGTGGTCGGACTCGGAGTCGACATGTTTTTCAGCGACTGCGACTCCTTTGGTTCAAAATCAGTCCGACTCCGACACGCCCTGCTGTCATCACACTCTTTCACGTGTATGATTTCTTGTACTTCCTCTTCTGCCCTGGCATGCAGACCAAGTAAAGAGAGATTTAAATATACTTCTACATGTTTTGGATAACTTGGAATGACGGTCCACCTATGCCATTAGCCAGAAAATTGCAGAAAACTGGTGGCAAAGAAAAATTAAATGACCCACATTGTCTACGACAGTGGTCACTGGTCATCTCTCTCTTGTTGCGCAATCATGGGCGCCCATGAGGGAGGGGGGGGGAAGGGAGAGGCCTTCAGAAATTATTACTTTTTCAGCTTTTTAGATAAATTCAGAAAAAATCTCAAAACATTTTTCCTTCACCCATTAATGAATAAGTGATCGAAAATACCAAATTTTAATAACTCTAATCTGCACTGAAATCGCTTTCAGAAATGTGACATTATGTCCCTTCCTACATTCTTCAATAGAAAAAGAAAGGCAGATTCGTGGGCCAATCGGCGCCGCATTTGCATAGGAAACTCCCGCATGTCTGCGGACTAGCGGTTGGGTCATTCCATTTTCAATCATCAAATTTTCAGAAAAGTTGTTGCATCATTATGTTTGATTTAGATGAAAATTTTCATGAGCATTCCTTTTATTTCCCGGATCAATTCCCAGATTTATCATACATTCATATGCATGGTTACTTATTGTATAAAAAAAATTGGCTCGTTACTCCAGAGCCTTTATGAGATATGCGGCCCTAAAGTTGCAAATTTTCAAAAAATCCAGTTTTCAACGCTAAAAAAATGCATGTGGGGGAAAGGTAAAAATCATTTTATTTGTGGAATCTTAAGTACTTTTTACAAACTTTTTAATGAAACAAAAGTTAATTTGTTATGCAAAGGCGCTTGGCAGCTATGGGTATCTGAATTTTCATATAAATGCCCTAAAGCAACACGATAAGTTTAGTACTTCCTAATCTCAGGTTTTATTGAAATTTAATTATTAATACTACTGAAATCTGTCCGTGTCTGTCTGAAGCTTGAACTCCTCAAAAACCCCTGAGAGTAGAGAATCGATTGAGGTACCTTTCGATTCGAAAATTTTCAAGGAAAACAATAAGCTAATTGTTGCATCATTATTTTTGATTTAGATGAAAATTTTCATGTGCATTCCTTTTATTTCCCGGATCAATTACCAACCCGGAGTTAATGGACCAACCACGTAATTGTATGACTTCAATTAGCTGAGATATTAATTAAAACGTTAATTTTTTTTTGCTTTTTTGAGATTATAAGACTTCTTCCGTTGTAATTTTGAATTAAAACGTTAATTAAATTTTTGAGCTGTTTAAAATTCAAAGACTTAATTCTATCCGTTGTCATTTTTAATACGCGTTACAATAAAGTTCTAACAATTGTTTTTAGTTAGACTTTTATCTTTTTGTTGCCATTTTGAAAATGTGTATCAAATAAAATTCTAATTGATGTTTTTAGCTGGGAATTTTTTTGGCTGCGATGCAAATATTAAAACAACTTTTTCGTTTAGAATTTTGCAATTGATTTTACAGGAAGAAAGCAGTTTGGAAATTTTTGTTTTTGGTAATGAATTTTACTTGTCATTTAGGGAGAGTGTTAAGTATGCGCTCCTTGACATAGTTTTTATTTCTGAGGAAGCATGTGCAAATGATTCGATTGACTTTTTGATGCAGGAAAGCTTTCTAGCGAGCCGCTTTAGCCGGGGAGTAGTTTGTTGAAACTGTCCTCGCTAAAACTTTCCTCTCTACTTTAAAGGCGAGCCGCCTTTGCGGCGAGTTGTTTGTTGAAATTTTCCTCGCTATTGTTAGGGGCAGCTGCCTCGGCGGCGAGTAGTTTGTTGAAACTTTCCTGGCTACTTCAAAGGCGAACCGCTTTGGCGGCGATCAGTTTGTTTAAACTTTCCTTACTACTTTAAAGCCCGTGCAACGCCGATCCCCTCAGCTAGTATATTTAATTGTTTGTTTTAAATTATAGAAATGACAAAGAAGTGATATGAAGCTCGGGATTGACAGATGACTCAGATAGTCATCTGTCAATCCCGAGCCGGGAGGTAGAGGGCGCTGCGTTTTCAATTTAAAATCTTGCAGCAGCTCGAAATTTCGCATCAGTCGCCAAATTAATCAACGACACCCACTGAAGATGACCGCCGCAGTTGCGATCGAAACGTATGGATCGAAGTCATTAAGACCACGGCACAACAGCCCGGAATCCTTAACTAGTATATTTACACTTTACTAAGATAATTTAAAATTTTTATCGCCTGGGGATATAAATCTCTCAGTGCAAGTGGGACTATTTCCTTTAGTGTTTCGCCTCACAGAGAAGAGTTGATAAATGTCCGCTCATCACAGGTGTGATAGTGTGACCTCTTCCTTGTGCAGACCATAGTTCTGATGCAGTTAAGATTTTCAACATGTCTTGCAACTGAACCCAAGTTTGGTTATCATCACTTGATTTTTTAAGTGATGCCCTTTTTCTCTGGCTCTTTGGGATGAAAAAAATGTATTCTGTATACTTCTTCAACATTGAACACTTTCACTTCCAACACTTCTCCTAGCCACCAGTCACTATCATACACACAGCAAAAATAATACGATAATTTTGGTCGGAGCCTTGTGTTTTGGGCAGCAGGGTTTCGTTTGAATGTATGATTAAAAACAGGTTTTTTATTTTTCAAAAGCAGTAAAAAATAAGATTTTCGTGGCAAACTTTGCCCTTGAAAAAAAAAATTAAATATGGAATTTATTGATATCATATATGAAAAGATCTCTTTCGCTTTCCAATGAGTTATGTTTGAGATCAAAATCTTCGATTGAAAAAAGATGCAGTTCAACAAAGCATCAAAATGCAATTCGACAAAGCATCAAAATGCCCCATTTTGCTGTGGCAAAAATGGCCTATTATCGAATTGTACATTTTTAAAAATAAAATGGATATATTTTTGAGGTCTAGGAAATAAAAAGAATGCAGATATGAATTTCTATCAAAATCAAAAATGGTGCTGCACACCTCATTGGTTGATTTAAAATGGAATGACCCTGTATATGGATGATTCTACAAAAATGGGCAAATTTGTGTTCCATATGGATTGCTCTTTTTGTTTTTAATTTAATAAAAAACTATTTTGGGAATATTTTTTTGCGTCTTTTGTTCTATAGTTCTGATTATCAACAAAGTCAATAATTAATTATTATTTCACAATCAATGGAATATAGATTAAAAAAAATAAGTGATTTTTTTCTCAAGAGTTTTTTATTTATAAATGTGAATGTGTGCAAGATGTGAATCACAAAAAAAGCAAAATAATGTGAAAATAATATCTCTAAAAGTTAATCTAAACTTTGTCCCAGCGATTATCAGTCATCCACATGTCTGAAAAGTATAGATATTTTTCTCTGAAATGTTTTATTTCAAAATCTGGCAACACATCTTAAAATAAAGCACGGAACTTTGTTATTCCTGGCTGAAGATTAATTTTGCTGTTCTGCAATTACTTTTTTATAAAAAGCAAGCTAAACTCAACTTTCAAGGCAAGTGTTTCTCATCTTTGTCATTAACATGCCCCACAAAATGCATCTAAAATGTACATGTAAATAAATTTTGATTCTGAATAATCCCAAGGCGAACATTTGTGGGTTCTAATTCGAAGTGAAGCCGAAAAATATTCAGATACGACTTTTTGAGGACACAATTACTTGTGTTTTGTCATTCACATGCCATTTTTCTAATGTCATTCACATGCACCAATATGAGACACGTGGATGAATCAAAAGCCAAACTATGACAGTACAATGTTTAAAATTTATGTCTAACAGTTTACAGGTTAAAAAATTTCATTAATATACCTATTGTGTTTGTGTTATTCTCATACTTATTGTGTTATTCACATACCACATGTCATTTTTATCAATCACATATGCCTTCAAAAAAATAAAAATCCAAAAATACAATAAAATACACACAATTAAGCTCTGCTGATATTCTATTTTAATTATGCAACTTATAAAGTACTTTGCTTATTTTTTTCAGATTTTTAATTTTAAATTAATTTTTTGAAATCTACATGTTAGAAATATTCCCGTATTTGTAGAATCACCCATATACATTATATGTCTTTTAACTGTATACTATAAAGGAGTGATTCCATACCAACTCATCAGAAAAAAGAAAAGTTGGTCGCACGACCAACTCGGATTTTCTTTTAATTTGGCACACATGTTAATCATATAGAGGCATGGAAAAGTCCAAATTGTTAGGTTCCTGCTCCACTTATTTTCTGAGATACATGCCCTCAAACTTTGTCCGCCACGACAAAATACTAAAAAAGTAATGTTATTTAATCATTTTTTATAAAAATCGTACTCATGCAAAATAAAAGTGGTAGATATCTATGGAAATTAGTTACTCCAGGCATTCAGAAAAAAAAAACTAGAATGTTCATAATGAAAATTGCTAAGGTACAGGGCTCTTTGAAGTTGTAATCACAAAAACTCGATTTTACCGATTTTGCTAAAATTGAGGAATTTATTCCAAAAAAAGGAAGACATAACCAAAGGTTTACTCACTTTCTGGTAGTGTACAGATGTTTACTATACATGGTTATACAATGCATAACTTGGATTTCTCACTCCTTCTTGGAAATATTTAAGCTTAAAGATAAGCCATAAGGCAAAAACATGCGTTTTTGGCCATCTTGGCAGCTATTTTTCTCATAAAGGGGGAGCAGTAGAAACTTTATTTTTTTTTTTTAAACAAGCTACTGATATGTCAGCTAGTCACAGGAAAAGAGTTTACTTTTGGTTATTTCTTCCATTAAGAGATATACTGCTGACAGTATATGCATGTTTTTCGCGACGACGATATGCTTTTGTTCCCCCTCTCATGGACTTAAAATTAATTAAACCAAAAAATAACGATATATTTATTAATAGCTGTATTATCTACCCAATATGTCATGAAATTTAATTTATTAAATCATTGAACAATAAATTAGATAGTTGATGAAAACAAGAAATAGTCTTTCTCTGATGCCTGAGAATTATGCATTGATAATTATAAAGCACTAAATATTTTCTTGAGAAATTAATTAACATAAAGGAGCTCTAAATATTTATATTATAAGCAATACCCAATCTTGTGATTGGGATACTCCTGCTTTTAATTGCAGAATTTCTTGAATATCACATGAATATCAGGAAAAGAAATGAGGTCTTTTCGTTTGATGTAGGATATTTTATGACAAATTTCATTTGATGGGCTACTAACTGAGCATGGTGATAAAGAGCTATCAATTTCAGCATCGAATTCCATTTTACCTTATTAACAGTTAACTATTTACAAAATAATTAAATAAATAATTTAATATAAAGCCATGCTTGAAGAATTAAAATTAGTGCAACCTAATTTATTCCCATACTGATCTTTACAAAATTGACATGCGTTGAGAACTGATAAGAACTGACAAGAAAAAGTTTACTCACTAAAATACTAGTTCACAAAAACTATAAAGCATACATTCTATTTTCTACAAAATAATACTGCAACAAAGAACAAGGGTATCCTCCTATTTATAGCCATCAATCAGGAACATCCCAATCACAAGATTGGGTATTGCTTATGAGATAAATATTCGAAGCTCCTTTATTTTAATTGATTTTTCAAGAAATTCTTTAGTACTTACCCCTTTATACCCTTGTTCTTTGTTGCAGTATTATTTTGTAGAAAATAGAATGCATGCTTTATAAGGCTCGACCGATGGCATTTTTTGGCCGATGGGCCGATGCCGATTGTTGGCCGATTGTTCAAAGTTGGCCGATGGCCGATGGCCGATTATTTTCCTTTTCCATCGGCCGATGGCCGATGCCGATGGCCGATGGCAAAAAAAAATCAAACGATTAGAAAAATAAATGTTTATAGGAGATTTGAAGGGTCATATATTTATTTCATTCTACTTTTATTTCTACGAATCCAGGATAGTTGTAATCATTAAGATAAAGTCATTCAGATTTTGACCTAAATTGCTATTTTACTATCACTCGAGCTAGTGTTCACTAGATTTTCCTGCACATACTTGTTTCACATTAATAAAAACCAAAATTTTCAAATATTACTTTAATTGAAAAATATAAGAAAAAATGAAAAAAAAAAAACTGCACAATTTATATATTCTAAATTTGAGCATTTTTTTGCACAAAAGTAAACAATTTTTTTTTTTTGAACTACCAATTATGCACTAGTAGTTTATTATATTTATTTATTTATTATTTTCAATGTATTCAATTTTGTAAAAGTGTGGTAATTTAATTTCCATTTATGGGAAAAAAGAAAAAGTGGGAACTCATGAATAAATTTAACTATGTAAGCAGAGCACTCGAAGTCTTGGCAGTAATTCTTTCGATTCGTTCGATGATTCGACAGCAAAGTCACAACAAGAACACCAAAGTCAAAATATTACCATAGAAAGCAAAGAGCTAACACGTGCGGTTTGAACTTCTTTCAGTACTTACGTTTTGTGATGTGACAACAATTTTGGCAACACTTGGCGGTGCCGTGTTGTTTGTTGATGATTAGTAAAGGTTAAAATACGAAATATAATACATTTAATACATTGGTAGTAAAATAATGAATTAAAAGTAGATTTAAAATATTAGTAGAGCTTTAATACATTTTCACAAATGGTAAAATGCTAGAAGCTCTACTTATAAAACTTTATTAGTTGTCAATACAATGATAATGAGATTGCCAATTTGGCAAAAACACTTGAAATGGTCACTTGATAAAACGTAGAGTGACCATTGAAGTTTTTAGGGCATAAATTTGTAGGCAGGTTTTTTATCTCCTTTTTTGGAGGGGAGGATGTTCTGTAGAATTTGAAGAGGGTGTGACATCGCCTTTGGGGGAGGGGGAAGTGGGCAAGTTGATGAATACACATAAATTCTTGTTAGTTTTACGCTTCATGGTCAAGAAATATCAGGATAAGTCAATGGGAAAAGTTTTTTTTGCTTTGAACACAAGGTAGTCCCAGCCCCCAAGAGCCAAGTCGGAGCACAAATCCAAATAGCACGGAAACCAACATAAAAACTAAAACGCAAATAAGCCCCCCCCCCCCAACACCCCAACTGTTAAAAAATAGATGGGCAAGTATAGGCCATGACCCTCCCGAATTGGCACTCCTGCTTAAACGAATATGACTTAAAGGGGACATAACCGATCGTAACAGCTTCAATATTCAATTCAAGACTTGATAATTTAGAATTGAGTAACACAATATTCGATTTCAGAAAAGAAAAATGAAAACAATGATCTTATCACATAACATAGAAACCAGAGGTGGCCCTCCTCGAAATTTTACAGCATAGATCTCTTCCTCTCTTAAAATAAATGTGTTTGCCAAATTCATCTGGCTAATATCTTTTTTAAATTAAAAAGAAAAAAAAAGGCTTTCATTCACATGCACACACAAAAAAAGAAAAATAATGAAAAAAAAAAAGGAAATCCGCACAAAAATTAATTTCGCTATTCAGAGGTTTTACTGTAATTCTAAAAACTATCATCAAAGAGATCGCTCGGAAAGTATCTGCTGTGTTGTGAAAATTTCGGTATCTGCCCGATTTGGAAAATTCCAAAACCCAGAACTGTGTTAGTCCCGTTGCCACTCGATTTCAAGTCACATGGGGCACGTACTTTTAATTGTGAAGTAAAAAATAGAGAAGATAGAATTCCCTCTTAAGAAAACTTTTTTTTGTTTAAACATCGGCCAGGCATCGGCATTTAGATGCTTTCGAGGCCGATGGGCCGATGTTTTCCCCAAGTTAGCATCGGCGGCCGATGCCGATGGCCGATGGAAAAAGTTTTCAAACATCGGCGCCGATGCATCGGCCTGGCCGATGCATCGGTCGAGCCTTAATGCTTTATAGTATCTGTGAATTAGTATTTTAGTGAGTAAACTTATTCTTGTCAGTTCTTATCAGTGCTCAACACATGTCAGTTTTGTAAAGATCAGTATGGGAATAAATTAGTTGCACTAATTTTATTTCTTCAAGCATGGCTTTATATTAAATTATTTATTTAATTATTTCGTAAATATGATTAAATAACATCACTTTTTTTGTATTTTGACGTGGCGGACAAACTTTGAGGGCATGTATCTCAGAAAATAAGTGGAGCAGGAACCTAACAATTTGGACTTTTCCATGCCTCTATATGACAACATGTGTGCCAAATTAAAAGAAAATCCGAGTCGGTCGTGCGACCCCCATTCGGTGAGTTGGTATGGAATCACTCAAAGAAAATATCTGAGCCCAAAATTTGTGATCCTAGCGAGCAATTCGGGCAACGCCCTATATCTCCAAGTATTAGTAGTCTGTGGAGTTAGCGACAAAAACAGCCGAAATATTTCACTTCCGGATACCAGTGTGAAATTTGGTACATATATAAGAACTCGAGCTTAGGTACATATATAAGAACAAAAAACCGCCGGGAGACACTTGATCAGGAGTCATGAACTCCGTGATGACGTCATCAATATGGCCGCTTTTACAGGTAAATACATTCGTTTAATTGCTTAAAACTCCATCATAGATTGAAATATTGCAAAACTCAAATGTATCATCTGAAAGCTCTTTGAAAGAGCTATTTAGAAAGATTTAATTTTTCTTTCTGAGGTCAAGGTCCCACCTGTAATGACGTCATCAAAATGGCCGCTTTTACAGGTAAATACGTTTGTTTAACTCCCCCTAAAACTCCATCATAGATTTAAATATTTCAAAACTCAACTATATCATCTGAAAGCGCTTTAAAAGATCTATTTAGAAAGATTTAATTTTTCTTTCTGAGGTCAAGGGCCCACCTGTGATGACGTCATCAAATGGCCGCTCTTACAGGTAAATACGTTCGTTTAACTGCTTAAAACTCCATCATAGATTGAAATATTGCAAAACTCAAATTTATCATCTGAAAGCTCTTTAAAAGAGCTATTTAGAAAGATTTAATTTTTCTTTCTAAGGTCAAGGGCCCACCTGTGATGACGTCATCAAAATGTCCGCTTTTACAGGTAAATACGTTCGTTTAACTCCCCTAAAACTCCATCATAGATTTAAATATTTCAAAACTCAACTATATCATCTGAAAGCGCTTTAAAAGATCTATTTAGAAAGATTTAATTTTTCTTTTGAGGTCAAGGGCCCACCTGTGATGACGTCATCAAAATGGCCGCTTTTACAGGTAAATGCGCTCATGTAACTGTTTAAAACTCCATCATAGATTTAAATATTGCAAAACTGAAATATATCATCCGAAAGCGCTTTAAAAGAGCTATTTTATAGTGCTTGGTTTTATTTTCTAAGACAAATAGTTGAAAAGTTATAACAATTTTAAATTGAAAATGTATAACAAACGTATTTACCTGTAAAAGCGGCCATTTTGATGACGTCATCACAGGTGGGCCCTTGACCTTAGAAAGAAAAATTAAATCTTTCTAAATAGCTCTTTTAAAGAGCTTTCAGATGATATATTTGAGTTTTGCAATATTTGAACTATGATGGAGTTTTAGGGGAGTTAAACAAACGTATTTACCTGTAAAAGCGGCCATTTTGATGACGTCATCACAGGTGGGACCTTGACCTCAGAAAGAAAAATTAAATATTTCTAAATAGCTCTTTTAAAGAGCTTTCAGATGATATATTTGAGTTTTGCAATATTTGAATCTATGATGGAGTTTTAGGGAGAGTTAAACAAACGTATTTACCTGTAAAAGCGGCCATTTTGATGACGTCATTACAGGTGAGACCTTGACCTCAAAAAGAAAAATTAAATATTTCTAAATAGCTCTTTTAAAGAGCTTTTAGATGATATAGTTGAGCTTTGAAATATTTAAATCTATGATGGAGTTTTAAGCAGTTAAACGAACGTATTTACCTGTAAAAGCGGCCATTTTGATGACGTCATCACAGGTGGGCCCTTGACCTCAGAAAAAAATTAAATCTTTCTAAATAGCTCTTTTAAAGAGCTTTCAGATGATATATTTGAGTTTTGCAATATTTCAATCTATGATGGAGTTTTAGGCGAGTTAAACGAACGTATTTACCTGTAAAAGCGGCCATTTTGATGACGTCATCACAGGTGGGCCCTTGACCTCAGTAAGAAAAATTAAATATTTTCTAAATAGATCTTTTAAAGCGCTTTCAGATGATATAGTTGAGTTTTGAAATATTTAAATCTATGATGGAGTTTTAGGGGGAGTTAAACAAACGTATTTACCTGTAAAAGCGGCCATTTTGATGACGTCATTACAGGTGGGACCTTGACCTCAGAAAGAAAAATTAAATCTTTCTAAATAGCTCTTTTAAAGAGCTTTCAGATGATATCTTTGAGTTTTGCAATATTTTAATCTATGATGGAGTTTTAAGCAGTTAAACGAACGTATTTACCTGTAAAAGCGGCCATTTTGATGACGTCATCACAGGTGGGCCCTTGACCTCAGTAAGAAAAATTAAATCTTTCTAAATAGATCTTTTAAAGCGCTTTCAGATTATATAGTTGAGTTTTGCAATATTTCAATCTATGATGGAGTTTTAGGGGGAGTTAAACAAACGTATTTACCTGAAAAAGCGGCCATTTTGATGACGTCATCACAGGTGGGCCCTTGACCTTGGAAATCAAAATTAAATATTTTTAAATAGCTCTTTTAAAGAGCTTTCAGATGATACATTTGAGTTTTGCAATATTTCAATCTATGATGGAGTTTTAGGGGGAGTTAAACAAACGTATTTACCTGAAAAAGCGGCCATTTTGATGACGTCATCACAGAATAACCTTGACCTCCGATCAAGTGTCTCCCGGCGTTTTTTTGTCCTCCTATGCGAAAATAAGCCCCACATAAAATTTCAGACTGGTATCCGGAAGTGAAATATTTTTTCACTAACTCCACGGACTATAGAGGCATTCTCCCTTAACAGGTTGGCCAATGTCTTGGCCACACCCGAAGCATCAATTCTCTTACACGCCTTGAGATACATAAGCTTACTCTACGGCTGAAGCACGTAGCCCAGGCGGAGCGAGCTCTCAAGAAAGCTGTCTGTACATATTTAACTAAGAATGACTGTACACCAATGTCATTAGCCAGAAAATCACAGAAAACTGGTGGTAAAAAAAAATTAAATCCAACATATTGTTTGGAACTATAGTTCTACGTCAGTGGTTTTCTGTGACAAATCATTGAAACTGTTTATTTTTAGCCTACTTTCCCGTTAAAAATAAAAGAAAGACGAAAAAAGTATTAAAGTTGGCTTAATGCATCTAAAAAATATCGCCAAGTTAAAAAAAATATCGCCAAGTCTTTTTTTTGTTGGAAAGATTTCGGCGAGTACAACTCATTCCCATATTTGATTTTTCGATTTGAACAATTTTTGGTTCAACTTTGAACCGTTCAAACAACCTGTCCCGCGATGCTAACTTTTGAGTGAACAGTCCGATTTCAACAAACTTTTTTTTGTTCGAAAGATCTTATCAAGGATACTTCATTCCCGTATTTACATTTCCGATTTGAACAATTTTTCGTTCAACATTGAACCGCTCAAGCAAGCTGTCACCCCTAATAATTTTTGAGTGAACAGTCCGATTTAAATAAACTTTTTTTTTTGTTCGAAGGATCTCAGCAAGGATACTTCATTACAGTGTTTAAATTTTCAATTTGAACTTTTTTCGTTCAACATTGAACCGTTCAAGCAACCTTTCCCACCTAATAACTTCTGAGTGAACCATCCGAATGGAATAAACTTTTTTTTGTTTGAAAGATCTCGGAGAGGTTCATTCCCTTATTTCGCTTTTTGGTTTGAACCATTTTTCGTTCAATATTGAACCGTTCAGAAAAAAATTTAACATTAGCGCCTACGGGGAATTTAAGTTGAATGTTGATCCTGGAACTTAAAGTCGGATTTCCTTCAAACTAACTTTGTAAAAAAATGGTTTTGATAAATAATGTTTGTAAAGTACTTTTCTGAATAATCTTCTGTGAGGACTCTGATTCCTTCTCCGACTCCACAAACATGGCGGAAATGCAGGCTCAGAAAAAAATGACTGACTGTGCAGACGATTTTTTGTTTATTTATTCATTTGTGTTATTTTATTTATTACTATTATTTTTTTTTGGCAGACGATTTTTTTTTGTAACAAAAGTGTTTCATTCACGAGGGCATTTTATTCTTTATTTATATTTAACAACTGGCAACGGTTTAAAAGTGAAAATCGAGACATTTTATCGACGGACGAGTTTTTTTTCCTTTCTTTGATAAAATGTGTTTTGATGTACTTTGTACTTTTAATTTTTTTTTTTTTTTTTTGAAAACGATAGAGGAATTTTTTTACGGAAGAACTGTAACAGTTACATTCTTTTAAAGGTGCGACAAAACTTCATTTATTCATTTATTTACTTTTTATGTCTCTATTTCATCTGATGAGAGGGGTATATTTTACTTTTAGAAATCAGCTTTAAGTGCTAAAAAGGTATGTTTGACATAATGTTTAGTCTCAGATGATCAAGAGAATAATGATCAGATGCTAGAATGCCGATGTCGATGTACGGGAAAGTAGGCTCGTTTAGTTCTTGACAGAACTTCTTGTTTTAGCCTACTTTCCCGTTAAAAATAAAAGAGACGAAAAAAGCATTAAAATTGGCTTAATGCATCTAAAAAATGTCGCCAAATCAAAAAAATATCGCCAAGTCCAAAAAAATATCGCCAAGTAAAAAAAATATCGCCAAGTAAAAAAAAGTCAAAAAGAAACAAAAAAATTAAATAAATATCGAAAAATTAAAAATTTGAAAGTAGGGTATTGAGATGGGGAAATTTGTGTGTCTGTCAGTCGGTCTGTCTGTCCCCCCCTAATAACTTTTGAATGAACATTCAGATTTGGACAAACTTTTTTTTGTTGGAAAGATCTCGGCGAGTACAGCTCATTCCCATATTTGATTTTTCGATTTGAACAATTTTTGGTTCAACTTTGAACCGTTCAAACAACCGGTCCCGCGATGCTAACTTTTGAATGAACAGTCCGACTTGAACAAACGTTTTTTTGTTCGAAAGATCTTTTCAAGGGTACTTCATTCCCGTATCTACATTTTCGATTTGAACAATTTTTGGTTCAACTTTGAACCGTTCAAACAACCGGTCCCGCGATGCTAACTTTTGAATGAACAGTCCGATTTAAACAAACTTTTTCTTGTTCAAAAGGTCTCGGCAAGGATGCTTCATTACCGTATTTAAATTTTCAATTTGAACATTTTTTTGTTCAACATTGAACCGTTCAAACAACCTTTCCCCACATAATAACTTTTAAGTGAACCGTCCGAATTGAATAAACTTTTTTTTGTTCGAAAGATCTCGGAGAGGCTCATTCCTATATTTCACTTTTCAATTTGAACCATTTTTCGTTCAATGATGAACCGTTCAGAAAAAATTTTAACATGAGTGCCTACGGAGAAATTTAAATTGAATGTTGATTCTGAACTTCAAGGCGGATTTCTTTCAAACCAACTTTGTAAGAAAATGGTTTTGATAAATAATGTATTGTAAAGTACTTTTCTGAATAATCTTCTGTGAGGACACTTATTCCGACTCCGACTCCGCAAACATGGCGGAAATGCAGGCTCAGAAAAAATGACTGACTGGGCAGACGATTTTTTGTTTATTTATTTATTTATTTGTTTAATTTATTATTATTTTTTTTTTATCAGACGATTTTTTTTTGTTAACAAAAATTTTTCATTCACGAGAGCATTTTATTCCTTATTTATATTTAACAACTGGCAACGGATTAAAAATGAAATTCAAGACATTTTATTAACGAACAAGTTTTTTTTCTTTCTTTGATAAAATGTGTTTTGAAGTTCTTTGTACTTTTATTTTATTTATTTATTTTTTTTTCTTTTGAAAACGATTGTGGAATTTTTCTACGGAAGAACTATAACAGTTACATTCTTTAAAAGGTGCGACAAAACTTTATGGACTCGTTTATTTACTTTTTACGTGTCTATTTTATCTGATGAGAGGGGTGTATTTTGCTTTCAGAAATCAGCTTTAAGTGCTATAAAGATATGTTTGACATAATTTTTAGTTTCAGATAATCAAGAGAATATTGATCAGATGCTACAATGCCGATGTCGATATACGGGAAAGTAGGCTCGTTTAGTTCTTGACAGAACTTCTTGTTAATATCTAATCTTGTTGCGCAATCGTAAGACATTAGTCAATGCCAATATTTTTATTTGTTAATCACATTTTCCTATCCTACAGCTAGTCGAAAACAAATTATTGGTTCCCATGCCACGTCCATGTTATTCAGGCTAAAATTGATATCCTCTCTGTTTCTCAAACAGACAGTTAGTCTTCAGAAACAGGATCCAATCAAGCCATGGTCGGACCCTGGGCTCAGTGTTCATACGAGCCCTTCCCTTCTTCCTCTTTCTACACTGCAAAACATCATTACCACCATGAACAAGCGTGATATTTCCAACAGTCTTATATCTTAGTACGATTAAAATAATAAAGCAAGGTGTCTACTGATTCCAATTCAGAATTCCAGTATTTTCAGTATGAAAATCAAAAATTTGTTTGATATCATATCATAAAAAAACTTTTTGTCGTACAGTCGAACCCGCTTAATGGAATAGCCATTTTTCCACAAAAAA
>JAXGGA010018302.1:0-22369 GCA_038373865.1 Uloborus plumipes
GACATATCGGAAAAAATGAATTGGATTTTTTTTTGTTTTAACACAGGCACGTAGGAGACAGATTTTTTTTCCAAGTTACCGTGAGCAAAATTTCAAAACTTCGGACGAAGATATTCATTTATTATGCATTTTTACATCAATTCTTAACATATCCCTTCTTAGAGCTTTTATTAATTCCTTTTTTCCCTTTTTTCCCTACCTTTCCTACCCTAGGGAAATTCAAAAATTCGATAAGATTCTTTAATATAGAACAGCTGATTGTATGTAGAAGGAGGATTTAATTATTTTCGCCAAGCGCGGACTTTTTTGTAACAAACCAGATTGCTTTAGAACTTTCAGATTCAGAAAAGAGCGGGGACATAAAAGAATGTTTTAAAATTAATTTGTTTCATTTTTTTTCCTTCAAAAAGGGTTTACGTTCGTACTTTGGAGAAAACTCTTTTCTGTTCTCACCAAAAGTATGTATGTAAAATTGATTCGTGTTCAGTAGGTTTTTCTTGTACCTCATACAAACTGGATAAAAGAGAGAAGTTTGCATTTGTACATGTATTTGATTTACTTCTCAAGACTTTTTTCTTGGGATAAGATTAATATTAAATCAAAGTTGAGTTGTTTTTGAAATATTAAAAAAATATATTCCTCGAAATTGTCTCTTCTTTCTGTTTCTACAATCTGTCTTTTTTTTTCACATTTGAATTTTTAATTGCATTATTTGTATTTTCTACACACAGTTTGTTACTTCTTAGTATTTTAACTAGAAAATGTTTCTTCTTTTAGCTGTCTGAATTTAAATTTGCAGCTAACAAAAATTTAACAAAAATATGGTTTAAAATATGCATTATAAGTCACAAAGGGGACATATACTGTGAGCTTTTTTTGAGCTCGCATAATGTAATCCTTTTTCTTTCTTTCTTTTTCTTTAATAAAAGTTCATATTAGAGCAGCAAACGTAGAAACCCAATGCTGTACATATTGCTAAAAGCTTTGTTTCTTTAAAAATGGCCAAGTACTGCTGAACATGTATTTTTCTTTCACACTAATAATTTTATTTATTTTAAATAGCTATCAATTTATAGTTAAAATAATTCTTTAACCACATTAAAATAGATAGCGGCGGTATTAAAAAAAATTGCAAGGAATTTCTTTCTTTCTAGTTTTGGAAAGTATTCTAAGTTTTCGATCCTAAGAGCACAGTGCTTTTGAAGTGGATTAATATACCACGTAATGACTTGTTTACTGTGTGCTGCACATCAAATGTTAGTTTTGAGTACAAAACCATATCTTTCAAGTTGTACTCAAAAATTGCTACTTTTATGTATGTACTCCGGACTCGAAAAAAATAACGGTGGGGAAAAAGTTATGTTTCTCTTGTTTAATATTATTATTATTATAATTATTTTAATCTTGAATCGTCTTGTAAAAAGAAAACGTAATACTATGTTTTATTAAAAACTTCTCAATGGATCTTTTCAGGATTTTCTGCTTGTTTGATGACCTATACCTAATGCAGTGCGGATATATTTTGAACATTCGCATATAGTTTTTGTAAGAAATATCTCTTTATAGATTATTTAGATGAAGTGATGTTCGAAAATGAAAAAAAATATAGATTTATAGTCCCAGTTTACTGAAAAATGCGCTCTTAATTTTATTTATAGCTCTTTGGTACGAAACATGTGTTTATTTTATTTAAATGAAGCTATTTAGTTTTAATATTTATCAGTAAAAGTAAAATTCGGACATAAAAAAAGTAACATGAATTCTAAAAAACCTCTAAAAATATTATGAAGGATAAAAAATTGCGAAAACTGGTGTATACTTAGGTGTATATGAAGATTTCATTTGATTTTTAAAAAAATATCAAAATTAAATTTGCAACGGGTATAAGGTTTTATGGAATACGACATTCATTGGCAAAAAATATTGTTTTCTTACATTTGCATACACAAAATAAGAGCTTCCTCATAACTCCAAGGTACAACTTGTCCCCATTACTGCAATTTTCTAATTTCTCGTGTACTTCAAAAGCTAAAAAATAATTTTAAATGAAATATTTGACAAATGTAAAATAATGTCGCTCTAGGTAACCTCATAAAAATACGATTTATCTGTCTGAAGTATTTTATGCTCTTTTATTTACTAATTACTTATTTTAGTTTAAACTTTAATTCAATCGAAAGCAATTTCTTAGATTCCTTAATCGTGACAGTATAACCGTAATTTATAACTACTATCTTGTATAACTAAATACTGTCTTTTATTACAACAATGTATGCAACAAATTGCCTTCGGTGGTAGCTTTCAAAGTTTTCGCTATATCAGTATTTGATTGTGAAGACCTTCCTCAGTAGAAATATTCTAGAAAAGACATGCAAAGGATTTGACAAATTAAATTGAAGGATTATACGAATCAGTGTCATTTAACCCTATCTTCAAGAGACCTGAAAGAGGAACTAAAGTCATTTTAATGTGTTGTTTTAAATTAAAAGGTTGGCCAAAATATTTTTCTTGAGTTGACAAAGCTTGAGGGTGGCAAAATTAAAATTACAAACGCAATGGCGATAGCAAAATTAATTACCTAGAAGTAGAAAGCTTGATAACTGGAGTTTAGAATAAATAGGTTTTATTACAAACTGCGAACAAATCTCTAAAAGGCGAAAGGGACGCAGCACATAAAAAAATCCCTATTACAGCATGTGTGTAATTCATACAAAATATTTCATTTATTTGTTTTTCATATTTTTTTTAAGTGGAAGTTAAAGTAATTAGTTTTCCTACAGGAAGCGTGAAAAATAAGTTTTGAAATTTCCTATGAAGCTTTAATTGTTTCCCGAGTTCCAAAGAACGTTTAGTTGTCGACAACAGTCATGATAAGCTTTTTCCATAAAATTAAACGACTCAGTTTCGTCGTGTTTCAAGTTAATAAAAATACGCTTTTATTTTAACTATCACCATCCCTAAGAATACCGACTCCTTGCTGAAACAATATTTTGTTTTAAAAACGAATATCTCATAGGAAATTAATCTTCGGCATCAATCGTATTGTCCCACTGGAGGAAAAAAAAAACAGATTTCATGCTAAATATTTATCAGCATTTACATTCAGAAGCATTTAGAAGGCGGAAATAAAAGCAGCGAGAGGAAATTGCCTTCAAAACTTCCGGTTTGAGTTCGTGACTATCGCCGTTAAACTCGGCATCTCATGATCCTTCAATAAATATTTCTCACCCCAAGGCAGCATAACGATCGCTATTAATATCCTGCGGACTCCGAAACTGGAGGGGAGGGAATATTCCAACCGAGAGGAAAACCAACATGGAATCACATACACATACAGCGAATGAAAATGGAAAAGAAGCAAATTTATGTTTAATTAGCTGAAGGCACAACACTCTTTCCTTAATTAGAATTTGTAATAAAAACGAAGGCATTATTTTGCGAGTCGTGCGTATGTGTGTGTGTGTATCTCTGATTCTCCTCCGACATGCAACTAATGTTTTTTTTTTCTTCTTTTTCTTTGGTAAATGCATTGGTTTTTTTTTTCCAGAAAAAGTAAGTTTTCTCCCCAATTATATTAAATGCAACTGAAAATTGAGAGAGTAATTAGAGTCCTTTCTGAAGCTTTGCTACTCAGAAATGAGACATGCTACTTTAATGTACAGCGCCATGTTCTAAATCATTATTTCCCACCTCAGACAATTGATGCATGCTTGAATCAATTTCTGAAAATGGGAAACATTCTTCTGTCATGTGTAAATATTGTTGTTGTTGTTGTTTTATTGTGACAGCTAGACTGGCTATTCGTAATGCGCTGCTTCACTTGTATAACTGTACCGTAATTTTTGTGTGAAGTCTGACCCATAGTACACACATGCCATCCCAAGTAGCACACTTCGTTTTTTAAAGGTTGTAAAATGGTTATTAACGTTGTAACAACCTCTTAAAAATGTTAATAAAACGTTTAAAGGTTATTTGTGCTACCTGAGATAGGGACACATATGCCATAATATTGAATAGGCAACCATTCACAGCAAAACACATTTACACAAAGAAAAGACAAGGACATGAGAGAAACCACTATACAAGGGGGCGGTGAAATATTGCTGCCAGGACGATATTTTTTAACTGCATAAGTCTTGTTTTTAACGGTATTGTTTACATTCCTTTGTAATTGCTTAAAATAAAAAGAAAACTTCGAATCATTTGTAATGAGTATTGATATTTTAACCTCATTTTTTATGATTCCAATGACGTCAATACTCTACCAAAGATTGAAGATCGAAAGTAAAATTACTTGCTTGAATTGAGAACGAAAAGCTGCAAAAATAAAGTCAATTTAAGCAAATTCAGGAGCAGGCTGGAGGAGCCTTAAGATGGAAAAAAAAGTAAAAATATTTCAACACTTACATTTAGAGATCTAATCGAAACTTTTCCGCTATGTTAAATAAAGAATTTCGAGAGAACATGTAGGGGAATGTGGGGCAAAGTGAAATAGTTAAGAGAGATGACCTATTTCAAAATGAACGCATCGGAATTTTGTTCTAAAAATTATTGTACATAAAGATTAAATTATGTATTTTGTATGTCAACTTGCGTTGAAATA
Source organism: Uloborus plumipes (assembly GCA_038373865.1). Taxonomy (NCBI): domain Eukaryota; kingdom Metazoa; phylum Arthropoda; class Arachnida; order Araneae; family Uloboridae; genus Uloborus; species Uloborus plumipes. The sequence continues at coordinate 4,604 of JAXGGA010018302.1, forward strand.
CTATTTTTAATTTTTGGCAGTTATTTTGCACCTTCAAGAAAAGGTAGAAATTTTTCACCTTAAAAAAACCATGGGGCAAAGTGAAAAATGCAATATTTTTACCATGAAAACTTTTTTATTTTAATATTATCAGAATTTTCATCAAATGGACGTGTAAAAAAAGGAACAAATGAATTACTAATGAAAACTAAGTGAATAAATAAATAAACAAATTGATAAACTCATTAATTTATGAGAAAAAGCAATGAGTGAATAAAATACAGAAAGAATATGAAAATCACAATGAACGAAGGGATAAACAAGTGAATTAATAGGTAAAAGAATGTAAGTTAATTAATAAATAGAGAAATAAGTACGGTAATTTTAAAAATAAATGCATAAGTAAACGAAATGAACTATTTCACTTTGCCCCATCCGTTTTGCCCCGTGTGCACTTGACACATTACATTGAACATTTAAAACCAAAATTCGCTTAATACCAACGAAATAAGTATTGTCTTGGATACCACTAGATCTCAATTAATACTTAAAATGACAATTACAAAAATTTTATAATTATATTATAACAAAAAATATTTTTGAAAGAACACGAATATTACAATAAGTGTATAAAATTTTGAAAAGGACTTGTATAATTTTTTTCATTGATCTTTAGATCTATCTATTTGTTGACAGGAATAGACTGTATGTCTAAGGACTTGGCTAAAATATTGCTAAATAGGTGGCGCAGCAAACTGAAAATATATTGCCATTTCACTTTGCCCCGCTATTTCCCTTTGCCCCACATTCCCCTACTGTTACACAAGCACACACACTTCGACCTACTAATTAATCATTATAGGAATACGACGGCGCATCAATTCGTGAGAAAAATATAGCCAAATAAAACTTGAATTCCAAGTATAATTATATTCAAAAATAGGAGATTTTTTAACTGATTTTATAAACATGTAAATTAGCAAATGTGAATATTAAATAATATTATAATTCCTTATTTCCTCTAGCAATAATTATATTTATGCTATCTACTGCTTGTATTAGATTTCCAAAATTTTATTCCTGTTGAATTGTTCCTAATTTTCATAGCTCCAGGATTATCTAGAAAATCCTCTACCGCAATACCACTCAATTATGTACATCGTAAGCTTACCGTATTAAATTGTTTAAGGGTATTAGGAGAATTGTGTTTAAAATTTGAAGTTTTTTTTCAATCAAAATACGTTTTATAGCAAAAGAATGCGTGTAAAATTAGTGTTTTTTTAGTTGCGTATTTTATTTCGTTTTAGCATTTAAAATGATTTTGAAAGTAACAACAACAACAACAACAACAACAAAATAATAATAATAATAATAATAATAATAATAATAATAATAATAATAATAATAATAATAATAATAATAATAATATTAATAATAATAATAATAATAATAATAATAATAATAATAATAATAATAATAATAATAATAATAATAATAATAATAATAATAATAACAACAACAGCAACATTAGTAGTAGTAGTAGTAGTAGTAGTAGTAGTAGTAGTAATAATAATAATAATAATAATAATAATAATAATAATAATAATACTCGTGATTGCTTTATGAAATTATGTAATTTAATAGACTCATGTAATATGATGAAGTGTGCTGAGATTTATCCGTACTTAAACTGTAAAACTGCGTTTCCAAATTATCAATACTAAAACTCAACGAGCTGATGATAGCTAAGGCCGGAATTCAAATGAAACATGGACGATCGCAACTCACCAATGCAATCGCAAATTATCAAATTTTGATTGAAGGGAAACGTTACAATCGCCACGAGATGCTATTCTATCGTAATTCGACTTCCAGTAGCGATTGCAATTGCGATCGCCTAGAAGCGATTGCAATGGTGTTTCACTTGAATTCGGCCCTTAGACAGGAATTCAAGTGAAACACGGACGATCGCAGCTCACCAATGCAATCGTAAATTCCCAAATTTGGATTCAAGATGCAATTCAATTGTAATTCGACTTCCAGTAGCGACTGCAATTTAGGTCTATTGCGATCGCCTCGAAGCAATTGCAATGATGTTTCACTTGAATCTGCCTTAAGGCAGGAGTTTAAGTGAAACACGGACTAGTTTAGCCTTGAATTCTGGCACCAATGATTGCGAGCGTGTCTGAGAGCTCGCGCAGAGCAACTCAACTCGACAGAACTTTAAGCGCTGTTATTTTACTTTAGTAGTCGATTAGTTTTTCTTGCAAAATGGTTGCATTCTAGTAAAGCTCCCGCACAGGAGAATTATCATTTCGAATTAGGGTATAGACCCTATTATGAACAGCTGTATTGTTAGCGTCGTTGAAAATGATTATTGCAGTTATTATGTAAATTTGTATATATTGTATAAAGCATGTTCACAGCAAAATTAGTCTTATTCATAGGAACAAAATACACTCCACTAATATCATCGCCGAACCAATATTACCGATGGAATTTAAGAAAAAGAAGGTGCTTAAAATTTTTTTCTTCTTTTTTTTAAGTGAGAAAAAAAACTAAGTGATCCTACTGGTTTTGCATATGTCGGTGCATTTATGTAATGATGTCGATGTGCTCAAAATGACAGTTGACTAGATTTTAAGTCAGCAATACTGCTATATGCTTATGCTTTCTTAAAAATTTGCACTGTTTAATGATATTCATCCGTACCGTAAAATGGGGTGTATAGGAACAGCGGGGTCAATCGGAACAAAACTTCCAGACCGTACAAAGAAATTCTTCATAAATATACTATTGGGTATTTTTCACCATTAATTCTTTTTTTTTAGAAAGGTAAGATGATAGGAAGTAGGAAAAAATTACTTTTGTCAATCTGGCAACGCTACTGGCTTCTAAGGAGGGCTGTAAGTGGAATGCTAGAAAACATCACATTTTCATAGACTGCAAAACTTCATATGCAAGAACAAACCTTCTTATATTTTAAACCTAAGAGTGGTATTTTTCAATTATACATGTATCTGAACAAAAGAATACCACATTAGAATTTACATTTTTTATAAATTGTGTCATAAAAATGAAGAATTTTGAAAAATGCCATTGGAAAAAAAATGCGGAGTGAATCGGAACACTTTGTTCTGTTGTTCCAATTCAAACTTATTTGAAGGAAACTGTTTGAAAAATCAAGATTCTAACCCCAATTCCTCTAATCAAGACAAAGACAAGGATTAATTACTGTTTATCCCTTCTCGTGAGCAACTAGAGCTTAGAATGACAGAAAGTTGTAGATTTCATAAGATTTTTTCTCCAGGAGACTTCTTTTTATTTAAAATACGAGGAAGAAAGTCATATAGACTTTATATAGCAAAAGGCAAGCACGCAGACAGTGATGAATAAGCGAAAAAATCTTTCAGGACAATCCCCGAAACCCAGAGATTTTAAGAAACTAAAGAAAAGGCAGAGATCATCCCAGAAGATGCTATGAAAAAACTTAAGCCAAGTCACAATTGCTAGTTTTAAGGACAAGTACATATTTGTGGACGACATGAGTGACTTCCATTCGTGTTAAATCTTTGTATTTCAATTCAAAAGCATTTCTTAAAATTACTTTTCATTTTTCATAAGTTCATAATTATTTTGAATTTTGATAAATTATAAACGTTTACTGGTATTGAAATTATACTTTTATTTGACAGTAATTATCTGTTCTTGTTCTCCCTGATCAATATTACTCATATTTGTGAGACCTATTACAGGTTTCATGAAAAAAAATACAAATTTTAACATGTGTTCCGATTGACCCCTATGAGCGGGGTGATTCGGAACACCCATAATCTCCTATATATTTTAATAATAACTGTTCAAAATGTTTTGTGTTTGCTTGGAATATCAAAAGTAAAGCAAGACCGAAGTTTTTACCCAGAAAATCAAATTGAAAAAAAATCTTTTAATTGCTTTTTTTACAATCAAAGCTGAAAAGTGTTCCGATTCACCCCATTTTACGGTAACTTAGCAATTAGTTGTAGATTAGTAGGTAGATTTTAATTGGCCAGTAATGCTTAAAGCAAATTATTACTTTAAAAATATTAAATGTTTGTGTTTTACATTTAAAGAATGGTTCTTTATTTGAAAGTTATTAAAATTTGAATGATACATTCAGCAAATAATATTTCCTGAAGGCCAACAAGGGTGCTTCAAAAATTACATTCCTCAATTTAAGTTGCGTTTTACTTCTTAATGTCTTCAAATTCACGATTCAGTTCTCCTGGAAAGATTTATATTCCAACTTTTCTCAAAAAATCCATCAATAATTCCCGCATGCCTTCATATCGAAACTTATCTAGGCTTTTACGCCCCGCGCGACAATCCCTTCCCTTGCGTACACAGACGATATTCTATTTACATTCCAGTCCAGGAAACTTTATTTTTTCTCCACGCCTTCTTAAGCGAGTGCTATACACAGCTCGAATATCAATAAGACTCTTAAGACAAAAGAGCGGGAAACCCATTCTTGCCACGAATTCCTGTTCAAAGCTTAGAAAGTTACCTTAGATCGCTTCTTAAGATTTATTCCTGATGGTTTATTTATAAAATATATTTGAATAGCTTCCGAAAAAAGGTGCTTAGGACAATGTAAGTCAGATTTTTGGTTATTTTATTCTTATTAGAGAATAAAGTTACCAGATTTTCAATTATTATCTAAAATTTTGCTCCTTTTTAGTATTGATTAGACTGTGGTTCTAGAAGCATGTCACTTCACTGCAAAAAAATGAGATGTTGCTTTTACAGTACAATACTGGCAGTCGAGGTTCCAATTTAAAACTGTAAAATGCTCAGTAATAAACTGTAATGCTAGCAATTTTACAGTTTCTTACTGCAAAATGAGCAATTTTACAGTTTATTGCTGTAAAATTTAGCTGTATTATACTGCAGAAACAACAGCTTGATACTGGTAGCAGAGGTTCCAGTTTAAAACTATAAAATGCACGGTTATTAATTGTTAAATTAGCATTGTTGCAGTTTATTACTGTAGAAATAGTAATTTTACAGTTTAGTACTTTAAAAGTAGCAATTTTACAGTTTATTGTAGTAAAATTACCACTTTTTACAGTTTATTACAATAAAATGAGCTGTTATACTGTAAAAACAACATTCATTTGTTAGTGTTTCTCCTTAATTTAAGGTAGTATAACCCAACGAAAAAAGTGTTTTCTCACTGAATTTGTGATATTAAACTTGATATGATAATAGTTTTTATTGATAGAAAATCAAATTTGCTACATTGAGGCTAATTAAAAAGCCCTAGTCTTTTGTAGATGTAGACCCTCGATACATCAGTCAGTTTGTCGTGTAACCAGTTTTTCACCAGATAGAGGCTCTCACAATGCGAAATTGCACTAAGAATTCAATTTAGGTAAGGGTGACTTTCTGCATCTCAAAAATACACGAACTGAGCTGTTGGACTATAAGCTCAGCTTCCAGAACCAAGGTTGTAATGTTGGTAAAAATTCGCTTTATCTTCGTTTGTAAAACAAAATAATGTCTTAAGTACATTTCTTTTTGCAGATGTTATTAAAAGAAATTTGTTAATATTATCTTTTTCATAATACATAGATACGGGGTGGTTATAAAATAACGTGAGGTGTTTGTAGCCATCTAGCGCTCGAAGTACTGGGCAAAACATTGTCAAACTTCATGGGTGCACATAGGGATTTTGATTTCTGAAATAAAACAAAAGTTTAAAAAATCGCCACCTGGAAGAAATTTGGCGCTGTAAAAGTGTATTGTTGTTAATATCGCAAATTAAATTTGAAAAAATGCTGTACAAATCAATTTCGCTAAGAAAATATGATTGTTATTCGCAAATGAGGTTTGATATGATCGTCTTAGAATTTCTTATTAAAAAAGAGTCACCACATAGGAAATAGCGGTACAGTTAACCAAATAGAATGCAATAATTTGCATAAACGCTTTGCATTTAGCGATCATCAGTATAAAATGACGGACTGAGAGAATTCTCCTCATTCTGATACCAGAGAGTTGCTTTTGGATGGCTCTTAATAGCAAAATGAAAATGCCAATAGTGTGCATTAAAAAGTGTTGTGTATTAAAGCAATATTTCTGATATCGCAATTTTAAAAGATATCATAACTTTAAAAGTCAGAGAAATCAATTCTGATATGTTACGAGCTACCGTGGAAAAGTTGTACATCTTATGCAGTTCTTGTAACATCACAATGGGGATCATATTGAACCAAATTTGTGATAAAAAAAAGAAATTTTTGCAAATAAAATGGATGCATAATTTGTCAGTATCATTTAATTCTTCGATAATCAGAGTAATACACTTTTGCAGCGCCAAAAATTCCCCTGGTGGCAATTTTTTTAAACTATTTTTTTATTTCAGAAATAAAAATTCCATGGTCCAATACGTGTGCCCATGAAATTTGACAATTTTTCCCCAGTACTTCACGTGCTAGAGGGCTCCAAACACTTCATGTTAATTTATAACTAGACTGTATATATATTTTTTTAAAACAAGAAATTAGCATCTTTAGTTTTAAATGTGCCGACAATTTGCTCACGTTCTGGGGATATTATATGGCAACTTTTCGGCTCTAATAAAAATAAAATATGTAATTTTTGACACAAAAAAACGATAAGTGTTGAAGGAACGATAAAATTAAAGAATTTGTATAATTAACAACCCCACGTGTAGCTCTAAGAATAGTATCTGGTAGCTTTTCGGCACTGTTAGAACTAAGCGGGAGGAAGAGGGAAGCCTTAATTCCTATTAAAACAAACTGAAGATATTAACTGAGATGAATGAAATTTTGCTTACATACAAATGCAAACATAAGAAAATTTTATGTTCTCTTAGAAATATGATCTAACAAAATTAACTAATTAAAAGAAAAAACTTTTTTTCGATGCATCCTATTGTACAATACTTCAGAATGTGATAATGGCGGAATTCTGGCTCATGATACTTGTACCTTTTATAGTGACATTAGGTCCTCTAACTTTCATGAAATTTCTCAACGTCACGAAGATTTTTTTTCTTCATGAAGTTAGGTTTTTGGTATAAGATGAGTTTTCAAGTTTTTAACTGTAAAAGTATAAGTTGTCAATTTTAAGCCAAAGCTGTGCACGACCGTGCGTCCAAGTTGATTTTATCTCATATTGTGAATTATAAGTACTAAAACTAGAGAGAGGAGAGGAAACTAAATGTTAGGCCAAATGGGATGTTTCTTTTTTGTTGAGCATTTTCGTTCGAAAGAAGACAAAACTAGTTCTTATTAAATAACATTTAGAGTTCGCAGTTTAATAATATTTGTAACTTTCTCCAAAAATAGTAAACACACGAAATATCCTAGATGGAGTAAGAAAAAAAAACTTATTTGGTAGCTATCTTATCTATCATAGTATTACATCCTGTAATGTATTTATCAAACTGAATTTTTCCTTGTTACCAATTTTAGGCCTCTTTAGCAGGTAAAGCGGATTTTGTAAAGTTTAAACCTTCGGTGATGTTTATAGTTAAAAGAAGTATTTGTTCGCTTTTTTTTTTTTTTTGCATTTAATCAATGAATTATAGCTCTGGCAGTGCAATCAATAATGTTAAATAATCTAGTCAATAAGTACTTCTTTTTTGTTTCCTTTTTTTTGTATATAGTTTAATGTATACGTGCTTCTTTTTGTTCCTCTTTTTTTATTTATATGCAATTACGTTTTAAAAACGCTGAACATTTTAAAAAACGGAAAAAAATATACAATTACACTTGTATCATTGCGCTCTCTTCAGAATAAAAACGAGACAATACACGAGAAGAGCAATTTTTCTATTTCTCCAAGATAAACACTCTCGAAAGAGTTGATCTCTAATTTTTATGCTCAAGTGACAAATCGCCTATCAGGAAAAACTCTTTTTAAACTGCTATTTGGCGGCACAATTTTTAGCTGTCTGCGTGCGGCTCAGACGGAATTTTCGGCTATATACGTCAAGCTTTAAGTCATAGTCAGCGCAAAAGACGTCGTAAACCGTTGACATTTATCTTCATACGAGAACCAGGGCACTTGACATCGCCGCGCATCCCTTGTATTCACAGCATGGATTACAGATAGAATCCCCACTGCGACAATTGCGAGAGATTTTTCTCCCTCTCTCTCTTGTCTTCCAGATGTCAGATACCATGCGAGGGATTCAGAGAAAGTTGTTCTTAGAGAGCAAGCTAAATAGAGGATTTTATCTGAGAGGGGGGTCTTTGCTGAACTCTTGTTTTGTACCTTATGTAAAGAGAGGGATGCGCTGCTTTCTGCTGTGAAAATACTTTCGTGCACTGCACAAAATGAACTGTTGTTTTCACAGTATAAAACTGGCAGCCGTGGTTCCAATTTAAAACTGTAAAAGTCACAGTAATGAGCTGTAAAAGTAGCAATTTTACAGTTTCTTACTGTAAAGTTAGAAATTTTGCATTTTTTGATGTAAAATTTAGCTGTATTGTACTGTAAAAACAGCAGCATAATACTAGCAGCAGAAGTTCCAGTTTAAAACTATAAAATGTCATGTGATAAACTAAAATTCTTACAGTTTATTAGTGTAAAATAAGCAATTTTGCAATTTATTACTGTAAAATTAGCAATTTTTACAGTTTATTACTATGAAATTAACTGCATTATACTGTAAAAACAACATTCAATTTTTACTGCGTATAAGATCTGAAGTAAAAAAAAATAGAGGATTGTTCTCTCCATTCGATATCCAGTAGCTGCGTGACCCCGCGTTGAACGGGCTTTAATGCAGTGAAGACAGTTTGAGAAAACTACTCGCCGCCAAGGCGGATTGCCTTTAATGTAGTGAGGAAAGTTTAAACAACCTACTCGCCGCCAAGGCGGCTCGCCTTTAAAGTAGCAAGGAAAGTTTAAACGGTCTAATCGCCATCATGGCGGGCTCGCCTTTACAGTAGCGAGGAAATTTGAAACAGTCTACTCGCCATCAAGGCGGGCTCGCCTTTACAGCAGCGAGGAAAGTTTCAACAAACTACTAGCCGCCAAGGCGGCTCGCCTTTAAAGTACTAGAGAAAGTTTCAGCAAACTACTCCCAGCTAATGCGGCTAGCTAAAAAGCTTTCCTGCATCAAATAGTCAATCGAATTATTTCCACATGCTTCCTCAAAATAAAGACGATGTCAAGTAGAGCATACTTAGCACTCTCCCTAAATAACAAATAAAATTCCTTACCAAAAACAATTATTTCCACACAGCTTTCTTCCTATAAAATTAATTGCAAAATTCTAAACGAAAAAGTTGTTTCAACATTTGGATCGCAGCCGAAAAAAGTCCCTTCTAAAAACAGCAATTGCAATTTTATAAAAACACATTTAAAAAGGTACCAGAGAAAAAATATATAAGTCATTAATTAGAATAAAAACAATTATTAGAACTTTGTTGTTATTCAAAATGACAACGGAAAAAAATAACACTATTTATTTTAAAAAGTTCAATAATTCAATTAACGTTTTAATTTAAAATGTTAACGGAAAGAAATAAATGTCTTGGAATTTTAAATAGTTCAATATTTTAATGAACGTTTTAATTCAAAATGGCAACGGTAGGAAATACATGTCTTGGAATTTTAAATAGTTCAATAATTTAATTAACATTTGAATTCAAAATGGCAACGGAAAGAAATAAATGGCTTGGAATTTTAAAAAGTGCAAAACTTTTAATTAAGGTTTTAATTAATATCTCAGCTAATTAACGTCGTAGAATTACGCAGTAGGTCTTATTGTCTTCCTTAGAAAATTTCGAGTCGAATGGTACTATGTTTGATTCTCTACTCTCAGCAATTTTTGAGGAGTTCAAGCTTCAGACGGACATACAGACAGACAGACGCTGACAGATTTTAATAGTATTAACTAACTGCGTGGCCCGGCGTTATGCATGAGGCAGTTGAGCAAATACTGCCACCGAGGCGGCTCGCTTAAAGTAGTTGAGGAAGTTAACAACTACTCGCCGCCAAGGCGACTCGCCTTTAAGTAGTGAGGAAAAAAAACAACCTACTCGCAGCCAAGGCGGCTCGCCTTTAAAGTAGCGAGGAAAGTTTCAACAAACTACTCCCCGCTAAAGAGGCTAGCTAAAAAGCTTTCCTGCATCAAAAAGTCAATCGAATTATTTGCACATGCTTCCTCAGAAATAAAGACGATGTCAAGTAGCGCATACTTAGCACTCTCCCTAAATAACAAATAAAATTCCTTACCAAAAACAATTATTTCCAAACCGCTTTCTTCCTGTAAAATTAATTGCAAAATTCTAAACGAAAAAGTTGTTTTAATATTTGGATCGCAGCCAAAAAAAGTCCCTTCTAAAACAGCAATTGCAATTTTATTTAAAAACACATTTTCAAAATGGTACCAGAGAAAAAATATAAGTCATTAATTAGAATAAAAACAATTGTTAGAACTTTGTTGTAACACGTATTCAAAATGACAACGGAAAAAAATAACACTCTTTCATTTTAAAAAGTTCAATAATTTAATTAACGTTTTAATTCAAAATGGCAACGGTAAGAAATAAATGTCTTGGAATTTTAAATAGTTCAATAATTTAATTAACGTTTTTATTCAAAATGGCAACGGTAAGAAATAAATGTCTTGGAATTTTAAATAGTTCAATAATTTAATTAACGTTTTAATTCAAAATGGCAACGGTAAGAAATAAATGTCTTGGAATTTTAAATAAGTTCAATGAAATTTAATTAACGTTTTAATTCAAAATGGCAACGGAAAGAAATAAATGTCTTCTAATTTTAAAAAGGGCAAACATTTAAGTACGCTTTAATTAATATCTCAGCTAATTAACGTCGTATAATTACGCGATTGGCCTTATTGCCTTCCTTAGAAAATTTCGAGTCGAATGGTACTATGTTAGATTCTTTACTCTCAGCGTTGTTTGAGGAGTTCAAGCTTCAGACGGACAGACAGACGCGGACAGATTTTAATCGTATTAATTCTTTTGGCTCAGTTTAATTTTAACGTATGACACAGCGGAGAACAAAGGTTTACGCGGGCCTAAAAAAGGTTTTGATCAAAACAGGTTCCAATTATGCAGCAACTTTCATGTGTTAGTCTTGAAAACACGATAGATCTCAGCTTCTCTCAGAACTTAACCACATTAATGTCTGTCGATTATGCTTACTGGGAAAGTCAAAATGAAATTGGCAAGGAAATTTACAATATGCTCTGCTCTGATTCTTAGAAAAAATTTGATATGAGGACAATAGATATTAATTTCGTTTAGATATACGTATATTTTAATGGAGCAAAAGTAGCTAAGAAATAATGATTCCAATGTAACCGTAAATTATCCTCTTTTTTTTAATCTCATTATGAATGATATAATGAATACAGAGACAAAAGTTTTACAGAAAAAATACAACTTGAGTGCCTTTTGGTAGTTTAAAATGACACGGGGTGTTTCAAAAAATCTACACGATGCACCGAAAGTTCGCGATAGGGCACACTTAATTGATAATAAAGTGAACTGGAAGGACACTTTTCATTCCAGGGTTCCCCGTATCTTCCCCAACATATGGCTTCAGCAGTTGTATGGGACCCTGAAGAGTGCCCTGAAGAGTTCCGAACAAACCTCTGGTCCCCCCCCCCCCCCACCCACCAATAACCCAGAGGTATTGATTCACTTGGAGAACTTAGTGACCACGAGCATTTTTTAAGTGCCCCAACTTGAAGGATACTAAGAAGAACGTGAAAAGACAATAATGCACTCGTGAAAGGACATCATGACGCACTCCAAAGAGCTGCTGGGCGCGCACGAAAACATCAGAGTCGGCTCGTGACACCACCTGATAGTGGTATCACTGCAATATCTGATCCTGTTTTGCTTTTCTGAAAAACTAATCAAAATAACATAATAATCTGAAAAACAGCAACTTACATGCATTTTTTTGTGTATTTATCAGAGTAAAATGTGGGATTTTCTATATTTACTGCACACTAAAAGAAGTTGAACCGTTTTTTTTTTTTAGTCATAAAACCAACTTTTATGCAATAACTGATCTTTTAGTTTTTGCTGCATAACGTTCATCAATTCTGTTATTTTCATACTAACCAATGAAATAATAAATGAAAGAACAACAGGCAGCTCAGAGCAGAAAACATAATAAATTAATCTAAATCGTTTCCCTTGTTTTTAGTGAAAAAAGTATTCAGTTAAATTAATAGAATTTTATAAAACACGAAATTTGTGTAAATTTTGCTTTGATTTAATAATGTGTGTCAATAATAGTTTTTAAGGCAAAATAATAAACTGCACTGAGCGTCAAAAATGTTTTTTTATAAAATGTTGGGTTGGAATTTGTTAACTAATTGTATTTTAGCTTTCACTATTATAACAGAGATTTTCTTTCTGTGGGGGAAATTGTTTTGAACAAGGGTTTGTTTAAGGTTAATCAGTACGATCTGTGTAAAATAACATATCGAGAACATCTGTTTATTGATTTCACGATTTGCAAATGCTCTCGAATAGAGACGAATAAATTTGCTACTGCATCTTTTATTTTTTAAAAAATATTAAAATTAAGTTGACTGTTAATTTTGAACTTAGAGCCATACTTTTAAAATGGAATTACGTCGTAGTTGAAAAAAGTAACGAAAATATCAAAAACGAGAAGGTGTTTCGTTGTCAACTAGTATTTGCTACCGCTTGGTGTTATTATTTAGTGCAGCTGTTTCGGCTACAGTCCTTAGAGTTTTTATAAATTGAAACAATCACCGTTTTCAGATAAAGAATCGATTATGTGACTGCGTTTGATCAATATTTATAAAAAAATAAGTAAATAACCATTTCGATATTTCATACACTGCAAAAAACGAAGTGTAAAACGCACAATAATAAACTGTAAAACTAGCAATTTTAAGGTTTCTTACTGTAAATTTAAAATTTTACAGTTTATTGTCGTAAAATTCAGCAATATTCTACTGTAAAAACAACAGTATAATACTGAAAGCCGAGATTTCACTTTAAAACTGCAAAATGCACTGTAATAAACTGTAAAATTAATAATTTTACAGCTTATTTGTGTAAAATTAGCAGTTTTACAGTTTATTACTGTAAAATTAGCAGTTTTACAGTTCAGTGCAATACAATTCGTTATTTTACTGTTCATTTTTTTAATTAGCTGTATTATACTGTAAAAACAACATTCATTTTTTACAGTGTACATTTGTTTCATTTTGAGCCCTTTATATCATTTCAATAAACGATTTTTGTATAAATGCAACGCAAAAACGCAGAAGTAAATTAACTTGAAATTTTCATTTCAGTTTGGGTACAATTTTTCAACTTAAGTTCGTTTGCTAATATTTTGTTTAAAAACATTTTCAAATTTTGAGTAATTACTGTACAGCAAGGCCGTATCCAGAGGGGGGCCCGACGGGCCCGGCCCCCCCCCCCGGAACCCGAAATGTTTTATAATGTAAAACATAAAAAAAAAAGTTTTCTTTTTTTTAAATTTCAAATGGCAAAAAAAAAAAGGTTTTTTTTCCTTTTAACTATTAAACGAGTAAAAATTTGAAGTACAAAAAAAAAAAAAAAAAGACAATTCAAATTCTCATTAGCTGCAAAACATTCTTGAAAACAAGACTCTCATTAGCACTTCCAGCTCTCTTTCCCAAATCATTTCAGGCTCAAGGCAAGCTACTTGTCAGTTTGATCGGCGCCCCCCCCTTCCCCACAAAACTTACACCACTCAGATTTTTACCCCTAATCGCCGGGCCCTAGTTTCCGACTAGGCTGAGATTACTACTTACCGCTCTGATTCAATTAAGAGGGTACTTTGTTGGTTCCCATTTGTAAGCATTTGTAACCCTCGAGGGATTTTAATAGCTAAACATGTCTTCAATCAACAAGACCACACAAAAACGGATACGTTCACAGACCCTCTGCTTTGTTGGATGCTCACCAATCTTGGATAAAAGTTACTTAAAAAAATTGCATTTACAAATGCTTAAAAACCTTGAAAACTTTGTTAAATGTAGCTGTAAACCTTGAATTTTAAAGTTTCTAACACAAATGGGGGGTTGGAGTTGGGCTTCAAGTCGCGCGAAACTCAGCTCCTTGATTAAAAAAAGATTCTGCGTAATGCAAAAATCATATTCCAGCATTTTTTGTAGCATATTTTCAAAAATAGTTTTTTGTGACACATGTTTCATTTCTAACTATTCATTAAACATCTAATTCAGTATTTTAGAAATTACTTGATTCCTTTATCAATATGTTAAGCACGATAAAAAATATTACCCTACCTGTATTCTTTTTCGTTTTCTGCAGTACTAGTGATTGAAAAAGAAATTGTCGTTGTAAGTATTTTTCAACATCTATTTTTAATCTTTAAAAGATGTGTCTTTCAAAGGTTTAACAATTTCGTAAGACTGTCCAATCAACTATTAAAACGTCAGAGACTGGAAAGTGCAAATGAAATGCTGTAAAGAATTTTAACTGTTCTAGAGTCTTTGAAAATCATTAAATACCTTTTTAAAACTTCTTTATAAGTGCTTCAATCCTATTTCTTATCAAATAATTAACTATGAATTAACTAAATGGCCAGAATGTTACTCTCTCATTAATTATATTTTAAATATCTACATTATTTCTTTTAAAGAATTTTATGTGTTTTATGCAATTGGTTATTTTATGTTACTAAGTGCTGTGTCTGTCGGTGAGTTGGAGAACTGATCAAAAACTACCATGTAAAAAAAGTGGAAACCGATGTAAGCAAGTGATAATGTGTTAATCTTTTCTCCTCCCTTGTCCTTCCTCTCTGTCACTTAATGTTAATCATGTGTTAAACTAAACATTTTTTTATGCTTTAATTAATCTTAATTTGCAAAAGAATGCAGAAAATTTATGAGATTGTTGCTTGCCTACTTTTCCAACATGTTTTTTAAGTCCCAATTGCCCCATATAAGGCCTCAAAATGCAGATTTTTAAAACTTTTTTTCAAAAATTTGCCCGGGGGAGAAACCCCCGGACCCCCTAAAATTACGAATATTCTACCACACTTAAAAAAGTTCTCATTGCATATCTCTCTTGATACTCTTACCCCCTATAAAAGTCAGTTCAAGAAAATAATAATAATAAAAAAATGAAACACACATACACATCAAACATCGTAGGGGGGGGGGAGGGTCAGCTAGAAAATTAGACTCATAACACACACAACACAACCAACCCAGTTTGGACAATGTGAATCTGGGCCCCTCCCGAAATTTTTTTCTGGATACGGCCTTGCTGTACAGTGCATTCTTTTATTTTGTTCAGATTAACAGTAGAAGAAAAAGGTCTCAAAAGATAAATTATTTAACTTATAACTGTGGTGTTGAACTATAAAAAAAAATTGCGTTCTTTAAAACTTGACTTTCTGAACAATAAAAGGGGTACACTAACAGGGATAAATTTTGCTCTGGAAAAAATAGCTGAGAGGCTTATTCTGTTGAAAAATATTATTGGGCAATTCCATCGTTACAGACGTAACAATCGCAGACTTTGAACACTAATAATTCTGGTTTGGGCTGATGAAAGTCTTCAATTTTTTCCCCTGTAGTGTAACTTGATGATGTTTATGCTACATTAAATTTGCGTGCAGATTGCTTAATTACAAAAAATACAGAAATTAAAAACTGCCTGTTACAGACGTAATTCACAAAACAGCAAAAACTCGACTATGTCATACAACTTACAATATTCCTCTGAATTATACGGAAATTTTGAATTTTCTTTTTTTAATACGTATTCTAGAGACTTCAAGCTTTCTAAAACCATAAAGATTGTGTGGATTTTGACTGCCGAATTTGTGAAAAAAATTCATAAACTTGTTACTGACGAAACAAAGTGGTGTTACAGACGTAACATCTCTGATTTGAAAGTAGAAAACAATATTTTAAAGCAGGAATAAACAAAGATTTTTGTGCTAAAACAATACAGTAGCACTAATTAACACATTATTTGAATATTTTAAGTTATACTGTAACAGTTTTAGAAAATTTGGGTAAGTCTGGGGGAGTTGATGGCATATGCCAATATGTCAATATGTAACAATGAATTAATGCATCTTAAGACAATTATTTCCAAGAAAGATTGACACAAGAAAAGTTTAGAAGGGCCTTCACACAAATTTATTTATTTGTATTCTTAAAATTAATGCATAATGGGGCTGCTACATAAAAAAATCGGAAAAAGTAAATTCCTCTCTGGAATCAGTGATTGGTCTTAGGAGAACTTAAAAATTTGAAAATGTTGGATGATATAGCAGAATACTAGTACCAAACTAAAATTTAACCTTCTTGGTGACAGTTGGTCAATTTTGATAATTTTTTTTGAATGAAAAAATGTGTCCTTTTTCGTCCGACGTTCTCGAAATTCGAACGGCATTTTCGTATTCTGTTCGAAAACAATGCATTTCGCGGGCTTTTGGCAAATTCGCGATGTTAGCCCACCGTTCTTCCAATTTTGGCGTCAGCTTTAAAACATTTTCCTGGGGCATATAAATAATTTTAACTTTTTCTGCAATGGAGTTTGCACACTGAAAAAAGGAAAGAGCGTCGTTGACAAATGCTGTTCTAGATCTTACTCTCTGCCACACCTGGTGCCTGACCATACCCCCAACTCCATCCACAGCTCCCTTTCCATGTAACGTAGCAAAAAAATGCCAGTTGAGGTATAAATTATAATCAGTTATACCATATGTGTATTTTATTAATCTTAAGAAATAAATTTCAATTACATGCCGACATAATTAAAAATTTCAAAATCAGAATACCAGAAACTTTAGTACTCGTACCATATTATGCTATATACATGTATTGCTCATCCTGTGCTTTTTACCTATTTAATTGGAAATTTACTTTTGCTACGGACGTAACATAGAGCCATTTGTTATGTCCGAAATGTTACGTCTGTAACAGCATTAATTTAAAAACTAAATCAGTTGCAATATTTTTAACTATGGTGGGCAATTACTCTAAGAATTTGCCAAAAGGACCATTAAGGGTTTTTTTTAATTTTGATTTTTTAGGACGTAATGACAACTTTTGCTTCTTTTTTGTTACAGACGTAACATCAAACTTCTTTTTTTCAAACTTCAATTACACCATTTAGATCAATTCAAAAGAAATTAATGAATGCATATTATTATAGTACCGTCTTAGTAGTTAAAATTGTGCTACAAGTAGTTATTTTTGTTTTTATTTTTCGATGGGAAATATGCACTTGAAAATGTGTTCTTTTTTCTGATTTTTACAAGTTCGTGAATATCGTACTTCCAACTAAGAAAACAAGTATTATTCTAACTCTCACCAAAAAACCAATGCAGGATTCTTAAAATATACATCTTAAGCTTTAAAATGATGTATAACATAGCAACATAACTTCAATATGAATTTCTGACCAATTGGTTTCACTTTTCATGGAATGGCCCTATTGTATTCGATCATTGTAGTGTAGGTAACAGCAGTTTTAAGACATGATAATGTTAAAACATGCTTCTTAAATATTGTCATTATTATTTTATAATTAATATATTAAAAAAATCAAAGAACTAATCAATTTCATGATTAGGCATGTGAGTGTTGAGTTACAAATCAATGTTTTTAAATAATAATTTAATTTTTAGTTTATTAATTTTATTCGTAATAGAGCCCGTAGAAATTTTAAAATTTTCGATACACTTAAGAAGTGAATATATTTTTAAGCACTTTAAATATTCACAACTAAA
>JAXGGA010018303.1:0-22368 GCA_038373865.1 Uloborus plumipes
GAATAATAATAAAGAAAAATTTACGCATGAACAATTACGCTGTAAAAATGTACTGATCAATTACTTTTTGGCAATCTGAAATCAATTTGAATATTATATTTGGCGCTAAATGTACACCATTCCGTAAGGCGTTAAAATAACTTCCAACATTGCGGTATATCATAGCAAATAGTATGGGCATGAAAACGAACTATTGATTGGATGTTTGGCGAGAAAATATAGTAACATACTTTGATAAAGAACAAAATAGTGCTCGTTTGGAAAATAATGCATGACATCTAAGCATCTACAAATCTAAAGGAGTTCAAAATATGAAACTGAATCTCATTTGTTTTTAAAAAAAGATTAATCTGTTAATCAAATATCTTTTTTAGCCTACTTTCCCGTTAAAAATAAAAGAAAGACGAAAAAAGTATTAAAAGTAGCTTAATGCATCTAAAAAATATCGCCAAGTCCAAAAAATATCGCCAAGTTAAAAAATATCGCCAAGTCAAAAAAAAATATCGCCAAGTGAAAAAAATAAAAAGGTAAAATGAATATCGAAAAATTAAAAATTTGAAAGTAGGGTATTGAGATGGGGAATTTGTGTGTCGGTCGGTCGGTCGGTCGGTCGGTCGGTCGGTCGGTCTGTCTGTCCCCCCCTAATAACTTTTGAATGAACAGTCCGATTTGGACAAACTTTTTTTTGTTGGAAAGATCTCGGCGAGTACAGCTCATTCCCATATTTGATTTTTTGATTTGAACAATTTTTGGTTCAAATTTGAGCCGTTCAAACAACCGGTCCCACGATACTAACTTTTTAATGAACAGTCCGATTTGAACAAACTTTTTTTTGTTGGAAAGAACTTTTCAAGGATACTTCATTCCCGTATTTACATTTCCGATTTGAAAAATTTTTCGTTTAACATTGAACCGCTCAAGCAAGCTGTCACCCCTAATAACTTTTGAGTAAACAGTCCGAAAAAAAATGACTGACTGTGCAGACGATTTTTTGTTTATTTATTCATTTGTTTTATTGAATTTATTATTATTATTATTTTTGGCAGACGATTTTTTTTGTAACAAAAATGTTTCATTCACGAGGGCATTTTATTCTTTATTTATATTTAACAACTGGCAACGGATTAAAAGTGAAATTCGAGACATTTTATCAACGGACGAGTTTTTTTTTCTTTTTTTTTTTTTTTCTTTCTTTGATAAAATGTGTTTTGACTTACTTTGTACTTTTAATTTTTTTTTGAAAACAATTGAGGAATTTTTCTACGGAAGAACTGTAACAGTTACATTCTTTAAAAGGTGCGACAAAACTTTATTTATTCATTTATTTACTTTTTATGTGTCTATTTCATCTGATGAGAGGGGTATATTTTGCTTTTAGAAATCAGCTTCAAGTGCTAAAAAGGTATGTTTGACATAATTTTTAGTCTTAGATAATCAAGAGAATAATGATCAGATGCTAGAATGCCGATGTCGATGTACGGGAAAGTAGGCTCGTTTAGTTCTTGACAGAACTTCTTGTTATCCTTTGTACTTCAGACAGTTATTGGGAAAACTTCCATTATTGAGGGCTCTTGGCGCGATTTAAAAGATCGACAAATTTACGGTAGCAAGCAATTCCAACTATCTGCCAGAGAGTTGAGTTGATACACTAAATACTCGATTGGATTGATGAAAGCCTTCGAAAATGGAGTTTTAAATTGAAATTACAAAGACAGAATCAGGTCTAAAATTGAAATAAAAAAATAACTACTCATCGGATTTTGTTGAAACTGGTCTCTAAACCTTCCCAGTACCAAAAGGAACAAACGGTGAAAGTTTCAGCCAAATCTCCCGGGTAGTTTCTGAGATCTTAGGGAACACACACACATACACATTTACCAACATTCATTTTTATATATATAGAAGATCTGATCCTAAATACGATTGAAGCATTTTTTTTTAAATTTCGCAAAAAATGACCTATTTTCAAAGCCACCATATTTCCGACACTATTCGTCTTACAGAGCGATACTAGAACTTAAACTGTTGCAAATTTAGTGTTCTTTAAAATGGGTATGCACATGTATTTTCATAAGTTGCATAAAGTTAGAGTATCAAAGGAAACACTGAAAAAAGTCGGAAAATTTAGCAGTTTTTCGCAAAAACAAATATTGGTTGCTTCGCGATTAAAAAAGAACTATCCAACTTACAGACTTAAATTTTGTCTTAAATGAAAACCAATTAAATGTACTGCAACTCAGTGTCCATTTTTTACTTGTAAAGTAGAAATTTCTGTTGCTATTTGGTCCGAAATATGATTAAAGCGTGGTTTTTTTTTTTTTCACTTTTTGCAAAAAATGACCCTTTTTGAAATACGATATCTCCTAAACTATTCGGCTCACAGAGCACCACGTGAGCTTAAATTCTTCGAAATTTAGTGTTCTTTAAAATAGGTAGCCACATGTATTTTCATAAGTTGCATAAAGTTAGAGTTACAAAAAAAAAATTAAAAAAGTCGGAAAATTTCGAGGTTTTTCGCAAAAACAAATATTTGTTGTTTCGAGATTATAAAAGAACTATTCAACTTACAGATCTCAATTTTGCCTTAAATGAAAGCCAATTAAATGTACTGTAACTTAATGTACAATTTTTACTTGTAGAGTAGGAATTTATGTCGATTTATGGTCCGAAATGTGATTAAAGCATGTTTTTTTTTGCGTTTTTCGCAAAAAATGACCTTCTTTGAAATACGATATCTCCTAAACTATTGGGCTCACAGAGCACCACGTGAGCTTAAATTCTTTGAAATTTAGTGTTCTTTAAAATGGGTAGCCACATGCATATTCAAAAGTTGCATAGTTTAGGAGTTATAAGGGGAAAACTGAAAAAAGTCGGAAAATTTCGTAGTTTTTCGCGAGTTACGCGGCGAGCACAAGTTTTAGAAAACTGCAAACTTAGATTTACACTACACTAGGTGACCCAAACAACATATTAAAAAATTAGAACTACAACATGATGTGCGAATTTAATGTCTAATATGACTGGACTGTAAGTCCTATGCGCGCGTAAAATAAGTTTGAGACGCTATAAAATATGATCCAAGTAACTTAGCGAATGCCTCCGTGGCTTAAAATGACCCTTATTGACCCAAAAACATAATTAACAAAAAATTTTGCTTTTACCTCAAAATGAATAATCCTTTCGCTATGCCGCCGGACTAAAAAGAAATTTCAACGATTTAAAATGTTTATCTGTTGCCAGTTTCTATTTGTAAATAATTAAAATACTTGCGATCATTTTAGTGAAGGAATTTTCAATTTTCGCTCTTTATTCTGCTTTTGCGACTAGCAAATTTTACTTGTAAGGATTTTTTCTTTTTCGTGTTTTCCATATTCTCTCGAAAACAATTAAATATATTTAGATTAAAAATACTTTATGACTAGCGTTTTAATAAAAGATCTCCAATCAGGGTCGGAGGTTGTTTAAATTTTTTATTTAATCTTAGCACTTGTTTTAGGTTAGCGATGTAATTATCCTCGTTATCAGGGTCTTTTCCATCTAGTACCAACATTTTAAATAATGGATAGGTTTTTTTACGAAAAATGATCTTTGGTGCAAAGTATTTTGAAATGGTACATTGGATATAAGTCAAATTTTTAAACTTTTGTGCACTCGAAAGTGTTTTAGCTATCGGAAGAAAGAGAAATCCGACTGCTTCACCCATAATACTCACCTGACATTGCACCATGTGATTTCTTTTTATTGCGATCTATGTATCGGAATAAAACTTGAAAATTTGGCTTCTATCCAAGATGACAGTTCAAGACATTTTGCTCCAAAAAATCAACTCTTTTGTATGTATCCGGGGTTTAAAATTTACTACAATGTAAAAAATGGATGATGTTTTTACAGTATAATACAGCTAATTTTAATGTAATAAATTGTAAAAATGCTAATTTTACAGTAATTAACTGTAATATTGCTAGTTTCACAGTTAATTACAGTGAATTTTAGTTTTAAACTGGAACCTCTGCTGCCAGTATTATATTATTGTTTTTACAGTATAATACAGCTGATTTTATTGTAAATTGCTAATTTTGCAGTAATAAACTAAAATTGCTAGTTTTACAGCTAGAACCTCTGCTAGAACCTATTATATTGTAAACAACAGCTTTTTTTTTTGCAGTGTAGAAATATTACATTGGATACAAGTTAAACTTTCAAATTTTTGTGTAATAGAAAGTGTTTTAGCAATCGGAAGAAAGGGAAACCCGACTGCTTTACTCATAATACTCACCTGACATTGCACTACCTGATTTTCCTTTGTAATCTATATATGGAAATAAAACTTGAAAATTTGGCTTGTATCCAAGAGGACGGTTCAAGACATTTTGCTCCAGATATCAGTATTTTTGTATCCATCCGGGGTTTAAAATTTACTACTACTATCTCTACTAATAATAAAGCTGAAGGATTGTCTTTCTTTCTTTCCTTCTGTCTGTCACGCGCGTAGCGCCAAAACCGTTGGATTGATTTTCATGCCACTTGGCACAAAATTAGTTTGTAGCATGTAGTTTTGCACCTCGAAGCGATTTTTCGAAAATTCTATTTCGTTCTTTTTCTATTCGAATTCTTAGCGGAAATTCGATAAAATAAGGAAGAAATATTTCCTACACATTTTCAAGTCTTATGTCATTCGAAAGCTTGAAATTTTCTGCACAAAATGATGTCAGTTTGAAGTTTCTACGAGCATTAGAAGAGCTGTAATAACTGTTCTTAGAATCCCGGAAATTCAAGGCTTACCTGCAGCAAATCAAGCCAAACGATTCTAAAATGGTTCAGGTGAAAAATATTTGTTTGAAAAGCGAGATAAAATGAATTACTTAATCAACGGAAATCAACTTTTCATGTTGTTACTATGGTTACGTTTTTATTTCGTTTATTTGTTTCGTTCTTTTTCCCTTAATAATTTTTAAAATGTATTTGTTTTTGTAGCAATCCAAACTCCAAGCCTTATTAAAATTAGTCAAATGAAATATAATAAAATCGTGATAAGATGGCAACTGTCAATCAAATGAAAAATCGAATCCTTTCTTTAAAATAGATAGAGAAGGAAGAAACTGACGCGTACCATTTCTGTGAGTTTAGAGATATTTTGGCGATCTGACGAGTTGTGTAGAAGAGGGAAACATTGTTTAACCAAATGAGGTCAAAAAAGAAACAACATGATAGTAAACCATTCTAAATTTATCGTCTGGCAAAACATATTTTATTTCCGTTTTTTTTTATTTCAATATAAATTGTAGTAAATGGCTAGAGTGAACGAGTTTGGCTTTTAATTTATCATTTGCTGGTTGGTGTTTGTCGATGTTTATTGTTTTTATTATCATGGTGAAGAATAATGCACGAAATTTCTATTATTTTGTTTTTGAAGTAAGGAAAGAAAACTTTCTTCTTCTTTTAAACTTTGGTAAGATTTCTGTTGGTTTCTGTGAGCAGCAAAATTGTTCTTATTTTCTCTTTTAGCTTATTTTTGTGCACCTCCCCTTGGTGTTGCATTCGAATTTCCCCAAGGGTTTTTTTACCCCTTTTATGGGGTAAATCAGTGTTAATTTCAATGCAGACAAAAGTGATATGAATTGGCACGACCACTTGGCGAAATATCGCCAAGCTTTTAGTCGCCAAGTGTTTGACGCCAGTTTGGCGACATATCGCCAAGTTGGCGACAAATTTGGAAAAAAAATATTTTTATATTTTTTTATTTGGGTTCAATTTGGCGCTATTGACGATATTTTGCCAAAAATACACTGAATGATGTTAAAATCGGCGATATTTAGGAGATTAATCATTGTAAAACATTTTTTTGCATTGTTTCGTGGCAAACTAGGAATGTAAATGTTTGAATTGTTATCTTGCTCACTCCAAGCACTATTGTAGCCCTTAAGGCATCTACTAAGAACTTTACACGTAAAAGAAAGTAGTGTGGGGTCCATGCCAAATTTTTATATCATTCTTTGAAAGAATTATAGCTAAAATAGAATATTTTTTCTGCTATATCATTTTTTTACAAATGAATTTTTAAGTTTATACCACTGGCAAAGCCGTGCGAGTACCGCTAGTTTAAAATATCAGAATTGATTTGTTTGAAGAAAATATTACGTACCGGTTCCCTGTTAATAGTTTTGCGTAATGTTTTAACTATTCCATTTAAATCCATAGATACGAAATTAAATGGTCTTAATTCTTATGTTATTTTCATTATTTATTTTTCTCGTGAATTATTTTCAAAATTAGTTTTCTTCATAATGTGAATAAGTTATACTAAAAAGCAATGACTGAAAAGCTTCAGTTATTCTAAATGAAGCCCCAGTTTTCCCGATTAATTAAATCAATTTAGTCTTGCAAACTTGTCTCGTTGGGTATTTCTTCAATCACTTCATTATCTTAGCAGTAATTCAGTTAAGTAACAAATAAAAAAGAGGAACAAAACTCTTGTTCGTTAAGTGAAAGACCTTGCGAGACCATTAAATAACAATTGTCTTCTGCAGCGATGTGAAGGTGTTCCGTGAAATTAGTCGAGAAGGAGTTTTTTTTTAAACTGCAGTAAAGGCCGGAAAATCAATAATTTAAAAACAATTCAATCGTATTAAATTATTTTTTGAACAGTAGCAGCAACTAGTTTTAGTAAGGTAAATTGGAGGAAGATGCTGTAGTTTTTGACTTTATTTTATACAAAATAAGATTTAAAAAAAAAAAAAAATCAAATTTTACCTCCAAAAATGAATGATAACTCTTCCAATTCGGCCTCTTCCCCATACCGTTGAGGAAGATGCCGTAAGTGCAATTTCCGTTGGAGGCAGATACTGTACACGATGTTTTTGCTCCACTGCTGCATACAATTTCTTTCATCGAATCACATTTCTTCCGACGGTTTAGTGCAGCTTTGTAGATTTATATTTCGAGTGAGACCATAGTTTTCTTTAGGACGTGTCGAAAAGCTACGGCATCTTCCTCAAACGAAAATACGGCTTCTAAGCCAACGGCATTTAACACTATTTTGGGTATTCATCAGAGGGCTAGAAATAGCAAAACACTATAAAAACATCTTTGAAACCACGGTAAAGCAAATCCAATCTGTGAATACTCTCAATGTTCATGCACCTTCATTCTAACCGACTGACCAGCATGTTTTGTTGATGCTTGTGTGTGAAACACATGACACGGCATTTTCCACAATATGGCGTCTTCCCCCTATCTACCTTAGAAAGGATGTTTCATTTAGTTTTTTTGAGTGATTGTAGAAAAGCGTTCGTTTTAGAGTCACTTCAAACCGTTGGTGAACAAGAAATATTTACTTGTTATCATTGAATAAAAACTATAAACGACAGCCTACAAGTTGTGGAATTTGTTTCAACAGTCTGCTATGCAGATCAAAAATCAAGAAAGGGTTATCAAGATAAACAATGATTAGATTAATTGTAAAATTTAAATCTCCCATAATAAAAGCCGAAGTAATAAATATAATAACAATATTAATACAGTCAAGTCTCGATAACCCGAAGCCTTATAACTTGAATAATCCTTTATCTCGAAGCGTTCATTCAGTCTCTAGACTCTTGAAAAGGTTGTGGGAACTTCCTATAACTCTAACTTCTAATAACTTGAAGCTTTCAAACAGTCCATTGGGCCTTCGAGTTATCGAGAGTTGACTGTAATAATAATCATAATCATATGCGAATACAAGTATACAACTGTGGTTTATATCCCAGGAAATATAAATCTTCATTAGCTGAAATTAAAAGTAATTTTTCCTTCAAAAACTTTTGTTTTTCCCCCCTAGCTAAGAAATAGTTAGCACACTTTATAACAAATATGTACTGTGCTGTTTCTGATACAAGACAAAGACCAGTTACAAAAAGCAGCATAAGGTGGCTATCACAAAAGTTTCTTCAATATTTTTCATATAAATGTTTTTTGCCTTATTATGAAAGGCTACTACCGTGTTTGAGCAATTAGTAATACTGAAGACAAATCAACGATAGTTTCTATCTAAGAGCCTTCTGTAAGCTTGATTTCGTTTGAGCTCTTGCAGTGCATTTTCAGATAAATAAATCATGTTAAAAGAGAAAAACGAAAAATTTCATCTCTCATCTTTGACAGGTTGTCATTAAATTAAATCAGGGACAATTTTATTGCTATCCTCGTTGAATGTTATCGTTTGTGCATCAAAGTTCGATATTATTACTAACTTTCCGGTCAGCATAAGAGTATGGGAGCTAAAGAAAAATAGATCTTTCTTTCTATTGTTGTAGTTGTTACTGATACCACTCGAGTATCCGAGCCAGAGTTGATGTATCAACTCGGATTTAAGGCAGCATTGGTACGTCTTCCGTTTTTACTATCATTCAGATGGAAGTCCTATTAACCCATTAATTCCTGACATTTTGTTTTCCAAAGATATTTTGTATACTGGTTATAAACAGTGTTTAATGGACAGAAAAAATACTAAAAAAAATATGTAAAAAATATTTTTTTTCATTAAGGAAAGAAAAATCGTCCCTTAAAAGTTACGATAGACCCCAGAGGGTACATACTTTTTTAACTAAAAAAATTTTCTGCCTACGATATAATATTTAAAAAGACATTTTATAAGAAGAAATGAAATCAGCAATTAACATAAACTGGGAAGCTGGGAATAACTTTGAAAACTCAGCTTTTTTTCCTGAGACTGTGAACGATGTCATTTTTGATAAAGATCCTATTAAAACTGCTACAGAACACACTTTACAATGGTTATGTGCTGCAATCTGTTAATAACGAATTGAAAGAATAACGAGGTACTAATTGAACACTATTATTTGGTTGAAATGTTCATTTGAGGGAAATTCAGACCCTTTTTTTGACCGTCCCTAAAAATGGACGCTAGGCATTAATGGGTTAATACAGGCAAACATTCACAACATACATTCACACAGATAAGAGACAAGGACAGAAGAGAAAGTGCTTGTAAGCCCGATCCGGGCTTCGAACCCGGGACCACGCCTCCCGAGTAAAACTTCTCTGATCACCAGACGAAATGGCCGGCTCTTTATTTTTTGTACGTTATAGTGATAGATCAAAATTAGAGAATGTCGTCTTTCACTGGCGATTCACCGGAAATACTTGGTCTTTCGTGGATGTCTTTTCTTGATGTGTTGATATTCATCGGTTAATGTCGACGTTTACCAGATTTGGGAGTAAAACAGTAGTATATATACGTGAAAGGCCAAATACTGCTGAAATAAAATCGACGATTACCTACTCAAAAATAGAACTATGTATCTTTTGGACATCACTTAAAGAAACTCACGTATAAATTTCGATCCACGTATGTGTTGTGTGTCAAGAAAAAGACCCAATACTTTATTTTTACTTCCGTTCTCGCTTTACCCGTTCGATCATTTCCCAAAGAAATGCAAATGGGTTTAAAATTTCGGTGTACGAACATCAAAATGCCATAAAAGTCATCGATATTCAAGATATACTGATTCCCGAACGTTAGAGAACGTTTTCGCCGTATTGAAGCGAAATTCGAAGAGATCACATATCCTTATTCAAAGGAAGAAAATGCAGAATGATTTGAAGTGAAGATTTTTTATACTTCGTTTATTTCCTCTGCCACTAACTTTTTTACATTTTTTTATTGATGTGCAGGATTTTCAAATGCCATTTTTAGCGTTTAGCTGTTAACCCATTAATGCCTGACATTTTTGTTTTCCAAAGATATTTTGTATACTGGTTACAAACTGTTCAATGGACAGGAAAAATAATTTCAAAAATATAATGTAAAAAATAATTTTTTACTAATGAAAGAAGAATCGTCCCTTAAAAGTTACGATAGACCCCAGAGGGTACATACTTTATTTACTAAATTTTTTTCTGCCTACGATATAATATTTAAAAAGACATTTTATAAGAAGAAATAAAATCAGCAATTAACATAAACTGAGAAGCTGGGAATAACTTTGAAAACTTAGCTGTTTTTCTTCGGATTGTGAACGATGTCATTTTTGATAACGATCATATTAAAACTACTACAGAACACACTTTGCAATGGTTATGTGCTACAATCTATTAATAACGAATTGAAACAATACCAAGGTACTAATTTATCGCTATTATTTGGTTGAAATGTTCATCTTGGGGAAATTCAGACCCTTTTTGGACCGTCCCTAAAAATGGAAGCTAGACATTAATGGGTTAAAAAAGGGTAAAGTACTGTAAAAACTAAAAGTTTTGTTTTCCCTTAGCTCAAAGGTAGCATAATTTTTTTAAATAAAAATTACCAAAAAAGAAACATTCATAATTTTGGTTAATGTGTCATCATTTTGCTACAATTGCAAATTTTGTCCTTATATTTTTACAAATAAAGTCATGTTAGACTTTTTTTTTGCCTTTTAATTTTCAAAATTTAAAATTTTGCACACGGTACTAATTTTTTTATGTTTTGTGTTTCCTACGTTAATACTTGAACACATTAAAACAGAGTATTTAAATAGTATTTTCGTTCGTTATTACTTATACATATACTTAAATAGTACAGTACTTAAATAACGTTTTTTTTTCTTTAAAAGTAAAAAAAAAAAAAAAGAATTTATTGAAATGGTTTGGAAGCAATGATATACAAGAAATTTGCCGCAGCTTTTATGGAAGCAATTTTTTTCTAAATTGAAGGCAACGGATTTATAGAGAAAAGTTAACATATAATTGTTGTCAAGAAACATGTTATATAATCTTCTGCAGAAACTTTTTAATGAGGCAAACTCGATGCTGGTATATGAAAACGTAAATAGATTCAGTTACGAAAGAACTTGTTTATTTTCTTGCATTACATAAGAGAACAATAAATTTGAGGTAAATTCTTCCATTGCATTTTATTTGCATTATTTGGAATCATTTGCTTAGTTTATTTTTTACGGATTTCTCTTTTTTGAGTTCATACGGCAACGAAATGCTTTGATGTTTTATTGGAGAATAGTTAAACTATTCACCTATTTCTATCAGACAAATTACTTATAGTATTTTTTAATTTTCAGTTTCCTTTTCCAGTTATTGCAAATATTCATGCTTCGCAAATTTGATGTTTCATGATATGAAATTCAATTTCAGTTGAACAGTTTCTTCAAATATTTTACTGGAAAAAATATCGTGGTTGAGCTTTAGTAAATTAAATGAAATATTAGATTGTCATCTAATGTTCGCTTAAAGTTGAGAAGATATCCGCTTAATCTAAATCCGTTTTAAAGAAGTACTAGATTTGGGGAAGTGTTTATACTACTGAAAAAGATTGAAATTACTGAAATGTTGTCAACGTCAGATTCTAGTAATCGCACACAGAGACATATGCTCAAATTTTAAAGTTATGATGTATTTTTGATTACTTCTCAGCAAGAGTTTTTCGTTGTGTTCCAGCTTGAACGACATGATCAAGCTTACAAATTTACCCTGCGTTGGTAAAGTAAAGGGTGGTATTTTCAGAAAGGATATTTTGAGATTTGTGAAGAAACGCGTTTTGGAATCCGTAAAAACAAATAAGCAGGCTTTTACAATAAATCAGCAGATGGCTAAAATGTAAAAAATATAAAATTTTGAAAAAAAAAAAAAAACGGATACCGCATTTTACCTTCCTACGGTAGTATAGTTGACTGCTCTGATAAGTTGATTACCGACGTTGACATTGCTCCTATCTTTGTCGGGTAGTAGAAAAGGGTAATTGTAGTAGATTTGAATTGAAATACTTTTAAAAATGATTACAAAACAATCTCAAATTCAGTTTTAATTACTTTTCACGTCTGTTAAATTTACCAAAGGAAGCACAATATATCAAATGATAAGAAACATTCGGTATAATTAGAAAAATGCCATCGTGCAAAAGCCCCCGAATCATCAGACTAAATGTTCTCGAATGAGGTGATTTTAAGAGGTCATTATGACCTCTCTTCGGGGTGCTTCTAATAACACCGGTTTGGGAAGTTAACTACTGGATATACTAGCTAGGCCTCTCGTATCACACACACTCTTAAAAGGAAAAAAAACTTAAAGGGTTTTACATGCCACCTGTACTCCAAGCAGTCCTGTTATGTTTTAATCCATCGTCAATCTGATTTTAAGTCATTACATATGAAAGGAAGATTTACGTAAAATAAAAAATAAAGATATTCGTATGTCTTCCCGTACTTATATGGTTCCACTGTATTTTGGTTGACATTATTTTTTTTTCCCAATTTACTACTTATGCTCATCGAAAGACATCTGTCATATCATCAAGATAATTTTTGTGTTAACACATAAGGTTACTTGCTCAAACTGGATACATTTAACATACATAATGAGTCTACAGAAACACGTCAAAAGACAGCAACCAGAAACTTTAACCACCTAATTAGCCCCAGTACTGTGAAGACGTAATTATCTTATCAAATTGCTTGCTAGTTAATTCGGACACATGATGAGAAATAGAGGTCAGCGCGAACATAAATTAGCTTGCTCCGGCGTTAAACGGAGAATCTTAAAATCACCAATAGCGCCAGGGGTGCCCATCCCCCCAAGCTCAATGGCGCAAATTCCCCCCCCCCCTCAATTTTTCACAACCCTATTGTACTTTTTATTTTTATCCCTCTTTTTTATTTTATTTTTTTAAATATAATTTATTTATTTTTTAAATATTATTTTTTTTAAATATTTTTTCATTTTTAAATATTTTATTTATTTTTTTAAATTATAATTATTATTTTTTTATATATTATCAGTTTTTTAAAAATACTAAGTATGCGCAGAATAGAATCGCTTTTATTCTCTTCCAGACATTCCAAGCACACACACACTAAATAAATAAACAAATCAATAAAAAATAATAATAAAGAAATACTTGAAATTAAAAAAATGAATTAATAAATTATTTTTATTTAAAAAAAATCTGTGAATAATTTAAATTAAAAAGAGTTTATAAATAATTTAAATTAATAAATTTGAAAAAATCCCACCCAAAAATTTTGATGGCGCAACTTGTGCCATAATCCCCCTCTGTGGGCACCCCTGAATAGCGCTGCAATTGACTTAAAAAAAATTGCGAATACTCCGTGTTAAAAAAGCAATTATTTAAAACGTAAGAGGAAACATAAAAGTCAGAAAGAAAGTCAATGTTTGGGTAGCCGAAATCATAAATTGCTTATTTTGTTTATAATAAAACATTCAATTAAAAAAAGGAATAAAAGTATAAATTATAGAATGAACTCATTCACATGAGAATTCAAATCCTCGCAATGTAGGGTAGACCGGGGCACGTTTACGCAGTGCCGTTTTTTCGAAACGTTTTATAATTGGTGTGTCACCAGTCGTGACAGATTGATGCCGTTCCCTAGCAAGTACTCTCACAAGTTTTTTTTTAGTGTCCTCGAGCTTTGATAAAGCATTTGTGGTAGAATAACCTGTCTTTTTTCGAAATTTTGTGTTGAACTTGTTGAAACTTATTGTGAACTAAGAATGCTTAGATAAAAATAAACAAAAAAATGAATTTTTGCAGAACTTTATACACTTTTTGCAGAAACTTCGTTTGAGAACAGTATAACTAAGTTAGTTGTCAAAATAATAATAAATGTCGCTCTGTAAAGTGAGACTGTGTAAATGGGCCCCGAGTACGGGGAAAGTTTACGCAACTGACCTTGACTTAAAGTTAATTTTTTTTATGCTTAAATACTCAAACAGGGCAAAAACTGAATTCACAACTTTTACTTTATTAACTGCTTTATAAGACCATAACGTCTAAAATTTCCTAAATTGAAATATAAAAATTAGAAAATTCGTTAAAAAAAAAAAAAAAAAAAAAAAAAAAAAAACGCGTAAACGTGCCCAGGTCTACCCTACTCCACCCTTTATCCAAAGACCTCTGCAATCATATAAAAGGCTTTAATTCGCGGTTCGGGTGCCTGATACAGGGCCAAATTGGATAATGGTGAATAAGGTCTTTAAAGGAGCTGGTTAACATAGATTAGAAGGTTCCGTTATATTGAACTACTCCCTTAAAGTTGATTACATTAGGAAGTGATTAGCAATGGGGGAGGTGCATCCCCAGGAATATAAGTATACATTAGTGCTATATCATAAGCATACTTATGTTTCATTTCTAATCTTAATTGTGTCTGTGAATGTAACTGGAATAAATATAATTTATATGGGAAGGGTCTCACTGTGAAGATATGCTGTGAGAGTCGTATGCAACATATGCTACCATATTTTTTTAAATTGTACAGTTGGTTTTACAATGTGAATTTTTTTTTTTTTGGACTTGGGGGTTATAGAAGTGAGTTTACACGTAACGTATGTGACATTTGTGCGTTATTTTTTTTTTTTCAAAGTTCCTTTCTATCAGTTCAGCATAAAAAGTAAAGCATTGGTTATTATTATCTTATTTTACATTTTTTTCACTGTAGCAATTACATGCACAATATAATCGTTCTCAGTATTTTTATAGTTAATTATTAATTATTAAAAACTTTTTGCATGCATGATGATTTATGTTTCCAGTTATCCTACACAAGTTAAAAAATAATAGTAATTAATTATAAAAAGCTGAGACTTATTATATTGTGCATGTAATTGTTTCATAAAGAAGTAAAATAAGATAATGTTAACCTATATTTGATTTTTTTGTTTCGGAGATGATGAAAAAACACTTTGGGAAAAAATAGTGAACACCTTACACACACACTTAATGTCACACACCTTACGTTGGAATCGCCCATTTGTAAAATATAGCAATCATTTTATTTTATTTAAACAACAAAAAACTTTTGCTTTCTGTTATACCCATCCATTTTTTAGATACTTTAAGTGCCAAAACGTTACCCCAGCGAACATGCTCTTCTCCAAACAAGATGTCACATCAGTTTAATTATTCATTCTCCTGTCGCCAGGAAGAAAATTTCTTAAAAATCTGCATTGAATCTCACTTTTCGAAAAATGTGTGCAATTAAAACCCTTTCATTTCCTGATTTCTGGGAACCGCTGAAAGGGGCATCCATCCTGTCAAGCAGAAAGTAACAAAGCTTTTATTCCTCTTTTGTCCTAATAATTTATGGATGAAAGTGACAGGGAAAACCACCCATAATTAGATACGCGGCACTGAAGGATATAATTATTATTTCAGGTTTCACAAAGAATTATCTTTAAAAGAACAAATATTAGTTGTGCAAATTACTTGATCGTTTTTTATTAAGGATAACTGCGTCAACTAAATATGTTCTTGTTTCAGTTATGTTTGTGAAATTTTGGTCATTTTTGTTCTTAAAAGTTTGTAAAATGAAGAACTTTTCTTTTTATCGTGCTGCAGACTCAGTTATCATTTTTTGTTTTTTTAAATCATGTTTTAGAAAGTGATTGTTTTGCTTTTTGTAAAATAATTTTAATTTTATTGGCTGGTTTAGCGTGAAGTTAAACAAAAGTAACTTAAGATGAACTGATATTTTTGAATATTGTTATCAAGAAACAAGATATTGATTTCATTTAATAATTTTTAGTGCGAATAAACTTGATAGAAATAGCCTTTGTGTTTAAAATTTTTTTTTTCTACTTTTTTTTTTTTTAGGAGAAAAACCTCATCATCCTTTTAAATTACACATATTCTCGAGCTAGGAAAAATATAACTTTCACTAATGAGAAGATAAATATTAACAGCTCCTTCTCATTATACGGAAAAATTGAATTTTAAGCATAGACACATTGCTAAAAATGCTTCGCGAGCAAGAATAATATTTGCAACAATTTCCTGATATTATCACCAGATGATGAAAAATATACATTGGCAAAATCCTTCTACAAGCCAGAATCTCAAAAAGAAACGACTCCCAGCTATGAATAATCTTATTAACAACTCAGTTATTAAAATCTCATTTTGGGTAAACATCTGCCGCGTGTTTCGGAGTCGGTTTTTTAGATGTACGAAGAATCCGTAATTAATTCTGGGGCTAAAATATCTTCCTTGTAATAATTATGCTTCTCCTTAGAAAAATTGCATTCTCTCAAAATTTCATTAGTATTCTAAAACTGTATTACTTTAATTTAGCTGGTTATAAAGTTAATCAGAAATGCTTATATTTTCGCCCTTTTCCATGAACATGAAGCATTAACACGCGCACACGCACTTTATTTATTAATTTATTTTTTTGTAGAGGTTTGTAGATTTTTACCTATTTTTTTTCTCTTTACTTTGGGAACATCAGATATACTACAGCGTTTGTTATTCTCTCTCTGTCATAGTGTTAATTTTGTTCGGACAAGCTTTTTAATCCAATAGCAAAAGCGAATAATACACTGGCGGAAAAAAAAATCCCAACACCATGAAAGACTTGTGTTAGATCAGGGGTGGCCAACCCGCGGCACGCGTGCCACAGGGTGGCACGGCGGGGTATTCAAAGTGGCACGCAGAGACTCATTGAAAATTTTAAAAAAATGAAAAAATAATATAGTTTTCAGGAGCTTTACAAATTCTACTTACTCTTTCAGAAAACTTTGTAAATCTTACTTAGAATTTAATTTACTTTTAGTAATGAACATAATGATTAATATACTGTCGGTCAAAAATACGGTAAATGTAATAGCTTTATACAAAAATATAGTCATGTGCAGCATAGATGACTAGAGCAAAGAGGCTGGCACATAAATTTTCTGAGCTACAATATTGCTAGCGAAGTATATTTGTGTGTCGCACGAATGATAACTTCGACATTGCAGGAGGACTTCTTGATTTGCACAAATTGTTTCAACTACAAAAGATGACATTTCAAAGAACTTTTAAAAAATTAGGAGAACAAAAGGGACGAAATTAGATATTATTTTCACGAGGCAGTAATGGACTCTCTTCCATGTGGTGCACTCTGTCTGCGGCTAAATAGTCTATCAGTCAAATTACAGCTTTTTTAACATCTTGATTGAACCTAAAGAACTGGCCAAAAATGAGTCATAGCACCTTCTTATTCCTTGGTTATTCAAACGCCCAAGAGATCGATCTGCTGGGGCATCTACAACTAGTGACGGACATGATTGTCTCACCACTCATTTCAATTGCATCAAATGTTTTCTAAAGCAGCCCCTTTAGCTCGCTCTAAAGTGGCACTGAAGTTATGGTTGTTGACCGCCTTCTTAGCACTTTACCGACCGGTAGCGATTCGAACATCCTATGCCCTTTCACCGCCCGCTCAGCTGCAGATCGGGTAATTTGTACTTTTAACTTTTTATTGTTAAACTATAAAATCCACAGATCGGTTCAAAGTCGATTAATCGACGCCCGGTCGGTAAGCGCCGGAGAGCAAACGTCGATTAATCGACGCCCGGTCCGTAAGCGCTGGGAACAAAACGTCGATTAATCGACGCCCGGTCGGTAAAGTGTTAAGTGCCTAAGGCTTTACGGTTCCTTATAATTTTAATGAGAAGCTAGAGCACTTATATCTACCAACTTGTAACTCTGCGTTTTGCATTGAGTAATTTGTTACTTGCTTTGGTGAAATATAGTTGCCTTTGACCATGCTGTGTTAGAAATTAAAAAAAAAAAAAAAAAAAAGATAATGTTTGCAAAGACACCTTGAATGCAGGTGCGGATCCAGAGTGGGGTTTATGCGAGGTGTGACCCCTTTCTTAAACAACCAAATATAGCTAAAACTGCATTTTTAGGATTTTGAAAAATCGCTAAACACCTCGCATTTTCGTACAAAAGTTGCATTTTGGCCCCTCCTCTTCCGAAAATGATCCCCTCCAAAACCAGAAGCTGGATTTAACCTTGCTCAAATGATTGGCAGCATACAAGTTGCGTTCCTTGAAAATTATTTGAAACGGGAAAAAAATATTCGGTCAAATTATCCATCACGATGCTCTTTCTGCTAAGGACTTTAACATGTTCTCTATTACTGAACTTGTATTGTGCTTTCTACGAACTAGTGTTCATATTTTGTTGAGCTCTAAATCGACGAGCTTTTCAAATACTCAGCTTCTCCACTAATATTTAAGCAGGAAAAAAATTCGATTGGAAAAAAAATCAACGCGCCCATAGATCATGAGTCCCCCCCCCCTCCTCGCCCCAGTTTAAATATTTTTTCGGTATGTTAAAAACACTAAAAGTGGCACACAGACCTTTTTTTCTCCAGAAAGTGGCACGTTTTCCAAAAAGGTTGGCCACCCCTGTGTTAGATAAACGAAATATGGTAAGCGTGTTTATACAACTGAAAGATGACATCGATTGAAATTTCGTGTTCCGCGCACAAGTGTGGCGCAGCTGGCGTCACACTGAACATGCAAATAAGGCTTGTTTTAAAGGCGTGTTGTGAAGCTCGTGTGCATTATTTTTCCGTGAAATTTGACGAATTGCGTTCATGTTAGCCAGGACTGCCTTTAAAAAGACGAAGAAGCCATTATCAACAGCTCACCGAGTTTGAACGAGGTCGTACAATTTGGCTACGAGAAGGTAGATTTTCATTTCGCGACATTGTAGAAAGACTTGGTGGGAATGTTTCCAACATGCATGATTATTGGAAGCTATGGGCAAGGGATGGTGCTACCTCAAGAAGATCGAGTTCCGAGCTGCCACGTGGCACTACTAAGAAGGAAGATCGCCGAATCTTGCGTACGGCTGTGGCGCATCGTACTGCATCTGCGGCTGACATTCGAGCTGCAGTTTGTACTGTCGTGACCCAAGGAACGATAAGAAACTGTTTATTTCAAGGACAGCTCCGAGCCAGGCAGCCTGTAACCGGTATTCCATCGACTGCAAACCATTGCCTTTTCCGACGGCAGAGGTGCCGCGACAGAGCTCACTGGAGGTCGGAGTGGAGATCTGTTGTAATTTTTGATGAAAACAGATTCTGAATTAGTGCCAGTGGTGGCTGTATATTGGTCAGAAGGAGGCCAGGGGACCGCCTGCATCCAAGCGGTCTCCGGCCTAGACAAACGGGACTCACACCTGGAGTTATGGTCTCTGGAGCAATTTCCTACGACAGCAGGGGCATTCTTGTGGTTATCCTAAACTCACTGACTGAAAATTTGTCGTCAGTCTGTTAATTTAACCAGTAGTACAGCCCTTCATGAGTAGCATTCAAGGGGGCGTTTGCCAACTGGATAACGATCGCCCTCACATCGCTGCTGTAACGCAATGTGCTCTACAGAGTGCTGACATGTTACCATGACCTGCAAATTCACCAGGTCTGTCTCCAATTGATAACGTATGGGATATCATGGGATGGCACCTCGAGCATCATCCACAGTCAGCAATGACGGTCCTAGTATTGACACAGCAAGTGCAACAAGCATGGAACTCCATACCTCAAAGTGACATTCGGCACCTGTATGACATAATGCATGCACGCTTGCAGGCTTGCCTTCAAAATTCTGGAGGTTACACCCTCTATTAAATTAACATAATTTTACATTTGCGCATCATT
This sequence comes from Uloborus plumipes, assembly GCA_038373865.1. NCBI lineage: Eukaryota > Metazoa > Arthropoda > Arachnida > Araneae > Uloboridae > Uloborus > Uloborus plumipes. Next base: position 19,443 of record JAXGGA010018303.1, read on the forward strand.
TTCTTGTGCTTAAATTAGCCAGTGATCTTGTACATTTAATCAATTAAACATGTTAACTAGACAATTGCATTACCCAAATTTCATTACTCTACGGCAATTTTTTCTTGGTGTTGGGATTTTTTTTTCCGCCAGTGTAATAATCTAATACAAATTTTGCCCATCAAAAACATTTTGTATCTTTTTTTTTCTTCCAGCAGGTCTGCTTTTGGGTAGAATTATACCTCGAGCGCTTTAAAAAGCAAAAAAGCTATTTTCATTATTAAAGACTATTTCTGTACTCGCTTTCTTCGTCACAATTTCCACACTCCGGTTGCCAGGTTAAATTCAGCCCGGTAAAATTTACACACTTTCGATATTTTATTGTTGCTAGAAACACTGAAAAGAAATAATAGTAATTATAAAACCAAAGTTTGTTAATCAATTTAACACATAAGTTTCAAGGCTAAATCTAAGCATACAAGTATTTGAAATTTTCGCATGAAATCGAAGAAAAAAAGCTAAATACAAGAATTTAATGTAAATGTTTTTACTTATGTAATGATCTTACTTAGTTTACTGCCAGTACAAAGCATCAGCCCGCTCAACTGGAAAGACGGTTGGATTAGACTTTTGGAAGGGACGTGGCGTTTTGGCTGGAAGATGGGAGACGGTTTTTTAATGAAGTGCGTGCATGTTTGCAAGGTTGTAGGTTGTTGCACTCGTGTATTTTTGAGAGTTGGAGTTAATTCATGTGTTGCTTTTAATCTGAGATTTTAGTTAAATTCTATATCAAGAGGCTGTGTCAAGGCGAAACCTAAGCAGCATACATTTGTGGATTTTTGCATTAAATCATTATATAAGTTAAATATAAGCCTTCTATAATATTTTTTTTTACTATGTAAGGATCTTTGTCGTGAGCACTCAAAAAGTTTTGACGAGATGTTGGCAGCACGGCTTTTCGACAAAGAGGGCGTTGCTGTAACATCGGGGCTCCTTATAGATTTGTGGTTTTTTGAACCTACGAGTAGCTGTTGAAATCAGATTCTTTCGAATTGTTGATTTGGATCGTAGATGTTGAATTTAATAGTTTTTGATATGTTTTTACTTGTAAATATGTTCTACAGTTCCAATTAAAATTTAACCTTTTACAAATTTAACCTTTTACCCTTTTTAAAATAAAGTCGGAGTCTGTTTGTAAGACAGCCTGTCTGTTTGTAAGCAGGTTGTACGAGTGTATTTTTTAAGTATTGGAGTTTATTGTTATGTTGCTTTTAATACGAGCGTTTCATTAATGTTATATCAAAACGATAATGAATACCGATTTCACAACTAGATATATATAGCAGTTAAATATATCATAAATATTTCAAAAGTTCACCTAAAATTGTTCTTAAAACAAAAAATCTCTGAAATAAAATATAAAAATATGATTTTGTAATCTCAAACTATAATTTCTATTAGAATGATTCAAACTAAAAAGGGAAATTAAATGAATAATTTCTTGATGGCAACATTCAAAAGTTAGAATTGACCTAATTATATTTTTATACTTTGATTAAAGTTTTAAAGCTGCCAATAAAATTCAAATAGAAAATTTGAGAAGAGAAATAGGCGGTCTTCAGCTCAGCTTAAATATACCGCCCTCTTGAGTTTGAAGAAAATTTTTTTTAGTGATTTCTTAGTTAAAAAAAGGTTTTTGTAAAAAAAAAATGTTTATTTTTTGAGGAAAAAAAATAAGGTTTTTCGAATGCACCATCGCACCCCCCACTTCCTGCGTGTGATTCTGAAGGAAACCTATACAGTAGAGAACCAATTATCCGGGATGTTTGGGACCACAGCTATCCCGGATAACTGAATTTCCCGGTTTTCTGGATCGCTACGAAGTGATATTTGCCAATTGTTTATAAAACCCAAGTTACTATAACAAATAGTAATGCATCTTAAAATCTGAGGAGAAAACGATCCAGAAGTGCTTATAGATATTACAATACTAAAAATTTCTGAGCTATATGCCACTTATATGATATTTATGAAGAAAACGTTCATATTCATTTAGGTATTTTAAAAGAAAAAAAAAGAAAAGAAAAAAGCTCTTCATTTTTTAGAAATTGCCGAAAATGCGTATATAAAAAAGAGGCGGAAAAATCGACAACATGTTGCCGGTTTTCTGGTGTCCCGGTATTTTGGTTCCCGGATAAAAGGTTCTGTACTGTACTTATACTGATTCCATCTTTAAAGATTGCGTTTAAGCACATAGTGACTTTTTTAGACGTTGAATTAAGAATTTTGCAACAGAATTAAGGTTTTGGAGCTACATCGAACTGTATAAAGCAGATATGTTAATTTCCTATTATTAATGTCGCATTCGAAATTAAATCAATAATGTCAATGGATAAGTAGAGCAAGTTTATGTTGAATTGTATTATACAACATGAATAACATGTAGTTGTTTTGCATTTAGAAAACAATACCTAAACAAAAAAGATAGAAAAAATGTTGCTTACACTTTTACTCCTATATGCATTGAATCTTTTTGCTCATTTATATCCTGTTTTCCGGATAATTACGTAGGTTATTTCTTGCGAATCTTCGTATAGGGATACTAATATAGCTCGAAAGAGAAATTGCAACAGCTGTTGAGCTATCAAGAAGCTGGAAATGTTACCATGTGCTCTCAATTTTCCACTAATGCTTCTTTGCATTACTGTTTTTGTTTATTTCTGACTGGTGCCATTACCGTAAAAAAGATGCGAGGTTTTTTGGAGAAGTTTCAGAAATGAATACACTAAATGGACTTTGTATTAGGATAAATATGCGCTAATGTGACTGAGGAAAGAATCCGTATCAGTTGCTGAAGTCTATTAAGTAAAGCTAATAATTTTTTTCGATTCAGTATAATTTTACAAAAAAAAAAAAAAAATTTTGAAATAAATTTTGAAAACAAAAC
>JAXGGA010018304.1:0-22367 GCA_038373865.1 Uloborus plumipes
TCGGCAGTTCCAGGATTACATGTTAAATGAAAGTGATAAGACGTCAACAGAACCGTCAGGGGGTTAAATGTCTTAATTTAAAGCTTTTACCAGTTGAATGGTACTTCAATTAAACAGCCTAGAAGACAGCCAGTGAATCAGGATTATGCCAGATTGTCTTGTGACTTTTGATAAAATGTTTGCGACAGAAAAGAGACGCGTTATTTTCTTTATGGCAAGTACAACTTCCCATTTAAAATACATTCGTTTGAAAAACATAAAAACTATGTTTTCTGAAAAAACAATGTTGAATAGTCAACCAGTGGAAACTGAAATTAAATTTTCAAAATTCATCCTACTCAGATTTAAAACAGTTGATCAAGAAGGCGAAAAACGCTAAAACTAGTAGCGAACTTCTCTAAACAGTAAATGGGATGTAATCAGCTGGATAAAGTACGCTTGAGCGGGGAGTTAAAACTGGAATAATAGTAAATTGCTTTTATCACATTTTATGGATTCAAAAAGGGATATATGTCAGAGCGAAATTTTGTGACTGATGAATTTGAAAGTTTGCAGTCGTTAGTAGGCAAATAATGTGTATGATTGGCTATTGATAGAAGATCCCGTCATAGAAGTGACGCAAGTACGATTATGGCAAATTTAATCCTTTACTCAGTGATACAGAGAAAAATAATTAATAACTGCCAAAAGACTATCGTAACTAGCTCTTTATTATAAACACTACGTTTTTTACTTCCTTTTACGTAGTAAAGGAAGTATTATGATCGCGAAAAAAAAATCACTCAAATTTGAGTCTAAATTTTGCTGTTGCTCATCCCCGAATGAATGTTCAGTAGATTTTTCGACCTGTCAGCACGTGCATATGTACCTACCAACGTATAAGCAGCCGAAAAATCCTTTTCTACCACCCCCGAGTGAATTACGACGAGTTTTCTCGTGACGTCTGTATATACGTATGTGCGGATGTATGTGCGTATGTGTGTCGCATAACTCAAAAACTATATGCCGTAGAAGCTTCTAGCTTGGTATGTAGGCTCTGAGGATGGTCTGGTTGTGCACCTCCCCTTGTGGTTGCATTCGAATGTTTCCAAGGGGGCGTTTTACCCCTTTTTTGGGGTAAATCAGTGTTAATTTCAATGCAGACTCAAGTAATATGAATTGGCACGACCACTTGGCGATATGTCGCCAAGCTTTTGGTAGCCAAGTGTTTAGTCGCCAAGTGTTTGGTCGCCAAGTGTTTGACGCCAACTTGGCGACATATCGCCATGTTCTGGCGATATTTTGCGAAAAATTCACTGAATGATATTAAAATCAGCAATATTTAGAAAATTAACCATTGTAAAATATTTTTTGCATTGTTTCGTGGCAGATTAGAGGAGTTCTTATTTGAATTGTTACCTTGCTCACTTCAAGCACTTTTTTTAACACTTTAGGCAACTACTAAGAAATTTACACGTAAAAGGAAGTAGTGTGGGGTCCATACCAGATTTTTTCATATTTTCTTTCTACACGTTATGCATGTGTATCAATATAATTACGCATTCAACTTAATGTATATTTATATATACTAGAATGAAATATTTTCTTTATCTATGGAACTTAATACCTATTTTAACACCAATTATTGAGTCTTAATTTATGCAGTTTTGATTTATGTGGCAGTTTCATTGAGCATAACCTCCGCGTATTCTGATGATCTACTTCAACTGTATTGAGCTTTTTTTCTCTTCTTTTTTTTTTTCAAATTTATCTGAACAACTTTTCGTTACTGAATCCATCGTTTCATATTGTGCACAATATATAATGGTACAAACCTACATTTATCCTTGAAGAAAAAATTGTAGTGTTATCTAGAATTGAGGACCGAAAAAAAAGGAAAAACTGAGGTACAATGCAAGAGTGAAAATTACGTTTTCATAAACATCAGTTCCATACTAAAATTTACTAAAAGCTCTTTGAACAACTCATTTCTCTCCAAACGACAATTCATAACACTTAAAATTGAGTTACTCTCATTAAATCAAGCACCTTGTGAAAATTCTATTCTCAAGCAGCCAAGCGTATGATATCCTTTCATAAGAGTTACGAATAATTGTGGGGCAAAACAGAATCTATCATATCAAATTATCTACAATATATGAGGGTATAACCGTACATTTATCCCCGATGAAAAAACCGTACATCTATCAAGCATTGAGGATCGAAGAAAAGGAAACGTAATAACTTAGAAAGGGTGAAATGCCGGCGGCGGCATCATCAATCAATTTAGTTTGAAACTGAGGCAATATGATAACGTCTTAACTCCTCTTTGGAATGTAATATCCATCATAAATCTATCCATCGTGGGAGGATGGAAAATTGTGAAATATCTCTCAGAGATGTTCGCTTCACCCTCAATGGAAGAAAACTTTGGTCCGTTTGCTGAAGTGGATGGATGTAAAGGGGATTGACGTGTTATTATCGATAGGAAGGTTGCTCGGTTTAAAAATAACTAGAAGGAAATTGTTTGAGCAACATTTGATAAAATTTACTACAACTATGTGTGAAGTACCTTTTGAAATAATAACATGCTTTTAGGAAGAAAAGCTATTTTTCCATTCAAAATAAAGGATCTTCTTCAGCAAATTTAAAACAACACTGAGCTATAACTTCTCAGCTTCGATACTTATCGATATTTCTCACTCATATTTCGATCCTTTTACTTTATTTACTGGTATAAAACAGATGAAACACTCCTACAAAAAAGTACGATTATTCAAAATAAAGAAAAACGAGAGGAGGCGGCTCAAAGTAAAATTAATTTCCCACTCTCCGCACTTTTTCCCTGATGGTTGTCATAGTTACGGCGTTATGGACTTTTTCCCCACTTAGCTTTTGCAACAATGGTTAAATGCAAACGGTTAAAATTGCTTTGTGCGAAAACTGTTATCCGATGGAAAAATCAACGTCAACAAAGCAAAACTTTTTCTTAGAAATTTTTGCTTTATTTATGTATGACTAGATGTGTTAGAAAACGTTGAGAAATAACGCAGACATGAGCATATAAATAAAAGCGTAAGCCTGATTTGATAAACATGAAATAATAATGAAATGCCTCAACAGCAGTGCATTAAAAAAAGAGTGGAGCTGTTTTCTTTCGTACAGTTTCCATGGAGACGAAGCAAAATTTCTAAACTTGATAAGCCTATTTTAAAGTAACCGAGTATAATTATTAGCGTGATTTAAAGCTATCGTGCTAATTTAGGATAACGGTGCTACGCCAGAAATGGGTGCAAATGATGTTTATTTAATAAAAGTAGTGCAACTGCAGTGCAATAAAATTAATTTTTGAATGTTTAAAAACATCCCCTTTGTACCCAACAATCACAAGATTTATGTCATTTGTTATACTGCATAGAATATTAAAGGGTAAGAAGTGTATTTTCAAAAACTTCATGAATAGCTTCCAAACGGTAACTTCAGAATTTATGAATTGTGCAACGAGCTATTCAAAATATGGCAACTTTTTTACTTCAAATAAAGAATAGAAAATCTATTATATAACTGAGAGAAGGGGGTTCATTTCTAGGTCTTCTAATTTTTCATTTTAAAGTTATGTATAGTAAAAAAATGAAGTTGAGCATAATTTAACCAAAATGACCCAATATTTCCCCAAATGGCTGTATTTCATACGCTACTTTTCTGCCATTATAGTTCGTACCTGAGACAAATAACTTTTTTCACCAAAAAGAAAACTATTTTCTAGTGTGAAAACGATATTAAAAATATTCATCGATATCCGGAGCATTGTACTTCACTGTCATTGAAAGAGTTTAACAGGCAAAACTGAAATTATATTTTTAAAAGGTATAAACTCAAAAGATGAGAAAAAAGGAAAAAGATCTATAAAAACATTTGAATGTATTCTGAAACAATAAATAAATGAATACGCGTGGATACTTTGAAACAATCAACTTTTAAATTCTCGATTTAAGATACGAATTAAAAGAAGACATGAAGTTGTAACTAAACTATTTTTATTGACAAAACCTGGCTAAGAATTAGTTTTTACATAAAAATTTAGTTATTTACTTTAGTATTTAGTTGTTGCTAAGTAGGGATGTACCGAGTAGCACTTTGGCCGAGTAACCGAGTACCGAGTATTCGGCCTTTCGCTACTCGGTCGAGTACCGAGTTACCAAGTATTCGGTATGACTTTTTGCATCACAATTTAAAAGACAATGATTTTGGTATATATATATTTTTTTTTTTTACTCATTTTTAACTTTTCTTTTTTCTTAAGTATTTCTTTACCCTAAGTAGTCACAACCTTCTTACTATCATAAAAATGACTTAATTTTTATTTCTATGCATTGTACCACAATGCCAAAAATTTGAGTTTTCAAAATCAGGGGTTAAAAAGTTTGCAAACTAACTTTTCGAAGCAATTCGAAGTAAATTGGAGCATAATTTAAAGGTTTTTTGTTACAAGTTTATGAGCATCCATCCGAGGAATCACCTGAACTGTTCCAGGCCAAAGTTAAGTTCTACAACACTAATATATGAATTAAAAAGGGTAGTTTCACACAAAAGCACATTTATGCCTTGTTATATGGTAGACATGATAATAACTGACTTTTATTCTGTATTGGTTTTATGAGTGATTTTTTTAAACTCATAATCAGCATACAATTGGAATTTTATGAAAAAAGAAAATGTAAATTAATTAAAAATGTCTTTGTCTTGAACAATATTCAATTTTTTACAACCACTCGCTATTAGTCGAGTTCCGAGTACTCGGTAAGTTGTCCGAGTATGCCGAGTACCGAGTATTTACTGAATCCTTGGTATAACACTTTTTTAAGTACTGAAAAACCCAATTTATTAAGTGATAAAACTTAAGCTGGGGAGAGGAACTCGGTTACTAAGGTGGAGCGAAAAAAACAAAGTTTTTATTTTCGAATCGTAATAGTGAGGAAAAGCTGCGATTGGTGAAGACTTACAAAACAAAACAAAAATTTTTTAAATCGGATAATATCTTCCAATCCCGCAACGAGCCTGAAATTTTGAAAAAAATGAAAATTTTCATGTGTTTTTAGCGATTTTTTAAAGTTTTTGTTTTAATGTTTTATGTTAATGCTCTTGGACGGAAAAATTACAATGGGTGAAGCCTTCTGAAGTTTTAAAAAATATATTGAGATCAAATAATCCCTTCTGATCCAGGAGCAAGCCAGAAAAACTAAAAAATTGTATATTTTCAGCTTTTTTGGGGGGAATTAAAAAAAGTTTTAAAAAAATGTTCTCATTTTTTTTCTTCTTTTTTACCCGGTATCATAGCGTAAAGAATTTTAAAAAGCACTATATTACTCTTAAACATTAATCTTAAAAATTAAGAAACTGACATATAATGAGGTACGCATTAAAATAGTTTATCGTTTAGAGATAAAAAATATTGTTCATTTTATGAGTGAGTGTTTTGTTCAGTGGATTTTCGTACTGAAAAAGTTGAACAAATTTAATTAATAGGTATGGTAAGAAATTGTACGTAAAATTAGAAATCAACAAAATCTAAAATTTGTTTTGTCTTCTTGCCTAATAAATTCATTATTTATGGCTTTCACATCAAATGTGTTCCAAAATCATCACCTAGATGCTCTACGGTAACCTTTTAAGCACAAGTTTCTCTTCAATCGTGTTTCAAATGTTCAGTTTTCATGATAACATGTTTTAATATTTTTTGCATGCAGCTAATGGGGGTGCGTGGAGCAGACCTTCCCCGCAGTGCCCCCTCCTTGTCAAATGCTTTCCAATCCTTAATTTTTGTTACACCTTGCCCCACTTTGCTTGGGACTGTGTTACTGTAGGAACCAACATAACCTTAAAGCAAACTTAAAGCAACTAAAAAGCAAAAAATAATAGTTAACATTTACCAAAAACTTTTTAATTAAATTTGTTGAACTTTTTCAGTACAAAAATCCACTGAAAAAAATACTCACTCATAAGATGAACAATATTTTTTATCTCTAAACGATAAACTATTTTAATACCTACCTCATTATATGTTAGTTTCTTAATTTTTAATTGGCCTTTGCAGTCTCATTCTATACACCACCTAACCTAAATAGGTTTAATTTTAAAGACCGAACAAAAATTAGTGTTTAATTAAATTAATGTTAAAGGATTCTGTGGGTAGTCAGTCAGGTTAGGTAACAGTTTCTATTATTTGAAAATATTTCATTGTTGTAAAGAATGGTAGTTTTGCATGTTTAGAAGATACCTAAAAAATCAAGAAAAAAATTAATATTTAAGAGTAATATAGTGCTTTTTAAAATTGCTCAAGCTATGATACCGGGTAAAAAAGAAGAAAAAAAATGAGAACAGTTTTTAAAACTATTCCCCCCCCCCCCCCCCCCCAAAAAAAAAAAACTGAAAATATCCAATTTTTTGGTTTTTCTGGCTTGCTCCTGGATCAGAAGGTATTATTTGATCTCAATATATTTTTTAAAATTTCAGAAGGCTTCACCAATTATAATTTTTCCATCCAAGAGCATTAAAATAAAACATTAAAACAAAAATTTTTAAAAAATCGCTAAAAACACATGAAAATTTTCATTTTTTCAAAATTTCAGGCTCGTTGCGGAATCGGAAGATATTATCCGATTTCAAAAATTTTTGTTTTGTTTTGTAAGTCTTCACCAATCGCAACTTTTCCACACTATTACGATTAGAAAATAAAAACTTTGTTTTTTTCGCTCCACCCTATCGGTTACACATGGGATACAGTAACACAAACGGAATATTTCATATGATTAAAACGACAAAAATTAGCATAGCAAAGTATACAGTATTTCAGTTTATTTATATGACAACACCGTTCTTAAATCATTGAACTTTCTTTCTTTGACAACCAACAATGAAATCGTTATCAGTAGCGCGAACGCAACCAATCTTTAATTTTTTAAATCTAATTTCAGGGAGGGAGACTTGTTACCAAGAGCTAGCAACGTCGAACAAACAAGAATTTCAAGACGTCTGGCTCTTTAATATATCTTTCTGTATGCTCTTCTAAGTAGCATGCGGGCTGTCTGGCGGCCGAGATTGGTTGCGTTTTGTACTGCGCATCACACTTTTATTGGTAAAATTAGTGATTTCTAAGTCATTCTAGAGCAATTCCACATCAAATCAATCATGAAAAAAAAGGTTTTTGGCCTTACCATTTCCAATTTTTGTAAAAAAGGGACTTTTTTCAAGGACGCACATGGCAAGATAAGCAATACTGCCATTTTTTAGATTTCTATTAAAACATCGTACGAAATGCAGAGCTGTTAAAAAACTTTAAAAGTGCGAAAAAAAAAACAACCAAAAAGTTTTTCCTTCAGATGACCGTAATTTCTTTTCGAATCATAGTAGAGTCAGAAACCATTGTAAGGACAGAAAATGGAGCGTTCCATCGATAGATTACATGACTTTCTTACAACAGATTTAAGCTTCTAACTGCACCAAAATGGCTTAAAAAACACTGTTTTTACCAGCAAAAATGTAATGCGCAGTAAAAAACGTAACCACTCTCGGCCGCCAGACACCACACATGCTTCTTAGAAAAGCATAGGGAATATACATTAAAGAGCCAGACGTCTTAAAATAATGTCTCAAAACTGTTGCTAGCTCTTAAACTATTATTACGTAGTGTACAAGATATTACGTAGTGCAAAATGTACTCTTATAAAAGTGTTAGACCAGTGGTTACCAACCTGGGGGGATCGCCCCAAAGGGGCGATTTGGTTCCTTAAAGGGGCGGTAACTTTTTGAGAGGCGATAGGGGGCGATGGATATTTAGAAGAGAAAACAGTAGTAATAAAAGGGTAGCGAAAATCGAAACTGTGAACATGTACGAAACCGGTTGTTCATTCAGACAATTCATCACCAAATTAAGAAACAAATTAAAGTTAAAGAGCTTCCTCTTTGCTCCTCGGACGAACCTTGACAAGTATTTTGTCATTCATTGTCAATTTTATGAGTTTTTAGATTTTCAGCTTATTTTCCTTCAAATTTTGCGTTTCAATTATTTTAATTCTCTCAGATTCCAGTGTAAAAAAGAAAATAATTACTTGAAAAATTTATTCTGTTTTTTGAAAAGTACGTCGATGATCTTACTTAAATGTTACCCTTCAAATGCTTATCAGTTCATTTTGTAAAAGAAAAAAACAAAGACATATTTTATTAATTTATGAATATTTTTAGTTTAAAAATAATTGGTTATAATTGCTTTATTAAGTGCATTTTACTTCAAATCATAGTTAGGTACAGATATTTTTAATAATATCGATGCTCACTTGTGCCAACCTGTGTTTTCTTTCGAGGAAGAAAAGGGATGGGCGATAGGTATCAGCGTCTTGAAGGGAGCGATGAGCTAAAAAAGGTTGGGAAACACTGTGTTAGACAAAGAGAAGTGGTGACGCTCATTAAAAATAAATTAGTTAATATCTATTCAATGAAATAAATTAATGTGTAAGCATTCTTTTCAAATCCTATGAAATGCCTGTGTTCTTCGAAGCAAACAAGATTAAACAACAACAAAAAAAAAATATTACAGGAGATAAATTTCCCACTGTTTAAAATCGTTTTTAAAGTTTATGTGGAATATTTACTTTAAGACTTTAAGTCATCTTTTTCTCAAGGTTCTCCACTTTAATTAGCAAATCCCAGAATTTTTGAGAATATGAGTTTTATTAATTTCGTTGTCACGTAGAGGCATGTTTCATGTCAGAACAAGTTTGGATGCTCATTACGCAATAACTTTTTGAAATGTGGGAAGTTAAGAACTGTGAAGCCCTGCATTAATCAAATGTATTACTAAGAGAAATGAATACATTATTATCAATTAGTTTAATATTCGTAAAACTTTGGCGTTCGATAAGGAACTATGTTTTCTTTCATAAATCGTTTCTTCTGCAAAAAGACAGACGGGGTTCAAGTGATGAATAACAGCATACGCATTAAAGAGCAATAAGTAATGTAAAAATTAATTCATTTTTTTAGCATGTGCAAAGATTTTTGAAATTGATGAGGTGATTCATTTTGCTGGTTGATTTTTAAAAAGGATTTTTGAAATGTCTGAGAATGATAAAATGTTGTAAAAACTTTCTAGAAGGTTTAATATAGTATCGCTTAGAAAAAAGACTGATTTTAAAAGAAAAGTCGTTAAAAATGTGTTGAATTTTGTTCATCTCTCATTTTGTTTGAAAATACATTAAATATGCCTTTAAGTGCTTCTAAAGCTTTGAAAACTGCTTCATTTATTTCAATACTTGCATCTCTAAGCTGTTCTTGAAAATTAGACGACAAACCGTCATCTTAACAGCCAAAATAAAGTGTTCCAGAAAAAGACTAAAAACACATAAAACAACGCTGAAAAGCAAACACGTGTTTCGGCTTCACAAGGAACGCCATTTTCAGTGCGAAAATGTGAGCTTATGGATGCACCGGAATCCGGCAGAAGGAAGTTTTAGAAGAAGAGTAGCTGAAAGCTAAAAGTGATGATATTTACATTACCATTTATTTTGGTTATAAATATAACAAAAGCGTGGGCATTTTAAGGAACAATTCATTTTAAGTATCAATTCTCCGAAATGTTGATTTAATTTCTCTTGCACTAATTTGCACTTTCACTCGTCCTTTATTTCAGTTTAGTTTTCCTCCAAGATACATATATCAACTCTTACTATTGTTCCTCGCTCTCAATAAGTTGTTGAATTAAGAAACTGTAATTTTACTTTAAATATAGTATACATTTCCTGCTGCTATAAATATTTATATTCTTTGAATATAATTTGGATTTTAAATGCGATTTGTACTACATTTACGTTCAAAATCCAATCCTTCAAGTAAATCTGTTGGAAGAATTTATACCCGAACAATCATTTATTATGCATTTATTTCCGCTTCTTTTCCTCATTCTTTTTTTTTTTTTTTGTGTGCTGTGCATGTTATCAAAACGGAAAAATTTTAATATTCTCTTATTGATTCCGATTAATTAATAAATAACTTACGTTCAGTTTTTGTATTATTCAGGAGGAAATTTAAAAGATTTTGCAAACATTTTCAATTAATTTTTAATAATGTTTTTTTTTTTCTTGTATAAGTTTTAAATATCTAAGCTATTTATCCCTTTGCATTGGAATTTCAATAATTAACTAACATTATCATTATTAGCTTTACTTTAACAGTTCAAAAATGCTCTTAGTTAATAAATGAATTGCTGGGAATTTGGTTCTAGACTTTTTAGAGTTTATTATGCAAAAATGAATTGTAAAAAATTATACATTTCGAACACCAATATTCAAAACGTCGATGTTTTTAGGTGGATGTATCTATATCATTGATTTTTTAATTTGAACGTCGACGCAGTATTGCGCACGAACCAAAAAAAAAAATTCACTATGATTTACACTCAAAATATATTTTTCATAGGAAATTTTACATTCTTCTAAGGAGGAAGCACGCTATAGATCCTATCTATTAAAAAAAGAATCAGTAAAATCGGTTCACATAGTGAGTGAGAAGTTAGGAGCGAACAAGCAAAAAATAAAAAAAGTACACTGTAAAGATGAATGCTAAAATTACAGTATAATACAGCTAATTTCATAGTAATAGACTGTAAAAATTGCTAATTTTGCAGTAATAAACTAAATTTTGTTAATTTTGCTGTACTAAACTGTACAATTTCTAACTTTACAATGAGAAACTAAAATCACTACTTTTACAGTTTATTACTGTTGTTTTTACAGTTTTAAATTGGAACCTTGGCTACTAGTATTATACTGTAAAAAGAACAGTTCATTTTTTGCTGCGCATGGCTTCATTTAGGAAGCCGGTTAGCTACAATGCAAAAAGTTATTGTTGTTTTTATAGTATAGGGGAAGACCGCCTATATTGGACCCCCTAAGAACAGGAGGCCTGTGTCGCTCAATGTGAAGCAAAACAAAAATACAAAATAGGGCATCGTAAGCTAAATTTTATCAGGAACCGCCCTAGGAGTTTATATTTTCTGAAAATATGAAAGTTATTTTTAAAAAAATTATTTTATAAAAAGTTGTAAAAGTCCAATTTAGGAATATATGCGCCTATATTGAACCATGCGCTTCCTAAATTGGACCGTACCAGGAAATCATTGAATATTTTAAATTTGAACTACGCAGCTCTTTACCAGGATTTGTAATAGAACTTCTTTTGCTTCGGCCTCTCTTAGGCAATGTTGATAAACTCACCGATGGCATTTCATGCTCTTAATCATGTTTTCACTTCATCTCCATGGCAAATATTGCAATAACATTGGTTTTGTACAGTTTCTTGCTTCTTCGTGAGTGACTTTTTCTGTTCTATGCTTCTTTCATACGGCGTTGGAATGATTGCTGAGATAACCTTCCTTTTGGTTCCATTTTTTTGGGCAAAGGTGATATGTGAGCCGGTTTTACAAAATCATAGTTAGAGTTGACAATCATGTTTTGATCCTCTGATTTTGCTGAACATGTACTAATTGAAGTCGTAGCTACTTGTTGTACTTTACATGGTGTACAACTTACACCGAACATGTAGCCTGTTCATTTTGAGTTGTTTTATCTGGACTACTTACCTCTAATTCTGCTCCAGCCAAGTCAATGTCATTAAACACATGTCAATTAACAGGCCAAACTCCTGTTTTTTAGAATCACCTCACTGCATTTGCCATGGCTTTGATTGTGGTTTGACCATAGGAGCTATCAAACAGTTCTCCTATGCGATATTGGGTAATGGATCTCATTGGATGTTCTCGCATCCATGTATCACATGCTCGATTAAAATATCTAGACAGAGACTGAATAAAGACTACATCTACGTGCATGGTGTGCTTAAAAAGAAAGCATTATTATATCGTTCTTGTTAGCCAAGTTTATTGATCAATGTTCTTTATGTAAGTGCTGTGCCTATTCATTAATAGAAAGACAATCTTTTTACATTGCTTGGCCTAACGGTTTTAATGAAATGTTGTATCAGTTGTTGGATTATCGTTTATGATCCAACCTTTTTTGAAAGAGCATATTGCACACCAGGGGATTTTTTTTATGATAATATCACACATGGAACGTAGTCGTTTGAAAATAAACATGAGAAGGGGAGGGGGGCTAGCAATTCTGTTGCACTTATGCAGCAAATAGCCAGCGTGTTTCTACCAAGTTCACCACTCATTACTGCTCCAACTTGGTGTTTACCTTTATACGTCAATATATTTTGGGGCTCTTGGACAGTGAAAAGACCAGCTTCATCTACATTGAACGTTTTAGTAGCATATAAATTGTTTCTTTTTAAAATCTTTTCGAACATATAGATAGAATTAATTTTTCTCTCGGTAAACCAGCACAAATTTTATTTCAGTTAATAACTATGTTTCTGAAACGGCAGCTTAATGGATGAAGAGAAAAAACAACATACATTTTAAGAAGTTGCAGCTTCTAGAAAATGTGCTTGATGAAAAAGTTTAAATGAATATCGTGAATAGGTGTTAAAGTATGTTTAAAATACTTTTAACTACGCTATTAAATCAGATGAGTCACTTATTTTACGTTACGATTAATAAAAGTCTTGTTTAAAATCATATTCTTAAATTGGACCACCGGTCCAATATAGGAAATTTTTTTCGGTCCAATAAAGGCAAACACGCCATTTTTTATTCTTCAGCTTATTGCTCTGTCAAAAATAATCACAATCGCGCATGTTAATACATAGATGTAATCCTTATTAAACACAGATCATCATGGTAGAACAGCAGTTTACCTCAGTTTATAAGCTTTAGTACTATCTTACTAGATACAAGTTCGCGAAATAAGATCATACACGTTTTCAACATAAATCATGCCGTAACTCACGCTACGCAGTTCGCAGACTGGTAAAACTTCATACACATTGATTTTATAACTAAAACTTTATATTTCTACCGTTAAAGTGTAACATAGATCTCTGTACTAGATTTTAAGCCCGAGGTCCAATTTAAGCAGTGTTCTAATATAGGCGGTCTTCCCCTAATACAGTTAATTTTATAGTAATTTTACAGTAGTACATGGTAAAATCGCTAGTTTTACAGTAATAAACTAAAATTGCTAGTTTTATAGTTTATTACTGGGCAGTTTACAATTTGAAACTGCAACATCTGCTGTCAGTATTATACTGTTGTTTTTACAGTATAATACAGCTAATTTTACTGTTATAAACTGTAAAATTGCTTATTTTGCAGTAGCAAACTGCATAATTGCTAGTTTCACAGCTTATTACTGTGCACTTTACAGTTTTAAATGAAACCTCTGCTTTTAGTTTATATACTCTTTCCATGTTTTATAAAACAAATTTCATAGTGAAAAAATAGTCATTTCACTCTTAGGATTTTTTTTTTAATTGGTAAATACATTTTGTCCATTAAAGCCTTATTCTAAAATAAATAAAAGAAGAATAAAAGTTTAATTTCAAAGTTCTACATGAAATGTTAAAGCTTCTTATTTTTTCCGTAAAAAAACCACTTCTAAAATCATTTGCAATACGTGCAGCAAATTCTTATTTGCTACTCCAACAAACTATGGGGTCGTTACTAACACTGTCTAATGACGGCAAAAAGGTAAAAAAACAGGCGTAAGACGTACGTTAATTTTGTTCGTATGTAAGATTTTCTTTTGTTCTTCATTATTTTGCAATGTTTTTTTTTTTTTTGCTCTTCATTACTTTGCAATGATTTTTTTAAGTCTTATGAATATTCTGGCCTATGTAGAAAACGATGAAAATTCAAGAAGTTTCTCTCAACGTACGAAAATAATGCAAATCAAATGATAAGATGTTCACAAGCAGCCATTTAAACGATAATAAATTTAGCATTCAGTAATTCTGGATGGACTTCAAACTACACTCGTCATATGTTTTGAAGGCAAACCGAATCTCTTTGAAATTTAAAAAAACACGTGGAACTTTTCTCTTTTTTTACCCCCCTTATTTCTTTTATTCAACCAAAACAAGCTACGAAAGATAAGTTTGGAATTTTTACAGATGCATCTGGAAATGGGTCATTCCATAGAAATGTCAACCTCAGCCGAAGAAAAACTAAAAATACCGAAGTGAAAAACGTATCAAAAAGTAAATAAATAAATAAATAAGAATCATACAACATAAGAAGTTCAAAAGAAATTGAAAAAGTATTGTAATTATCACTGAGATTATCCATAATAAATAGTTTGTAGTGTGTTTACTGCTTGTTATTCGATGGTTACGTTAGTCACACTCCATCTTGAGTAAAAGTGACACTTAAGACTAAGAAAAATTAAGATTTAATAAATGTGTTTTATGTTTTTAAAAGCCAGCTTTACACAGTTTTCAAATATATCATTCAATTTATAACACTTGCTTAACTTTGAGAAATTTTTGCCTCACAACATGAGCATTAATTTTCAGGATTGCAAAAATGTTACGTTAGTCACGCTGCTATTTTGGTTGAAAAAATATCTGCTGTCAGTAATTTTGTTTCAAATTCTTAGCAGAAATGATACATAGATACCATGTACATTGCAAATACACCAGCATAACTGAAAAATATTTTTTATCCTTTAAGTTACAAGTAAAAACATCTACAAAATCAGCTCTGAATGTTACGTTAGTCACTATGGAATGACCCCTTAAAGTAATTGATCAGAAAATGTAGAGATTCTCTTTCAATAATGTACTCTATTCGCTCTGTAAAATTTTGTTAAGAAAATAAACTGTTTTACGGAAAATCTGTCAAAGAAAACGTTTACTTAGAATTAAATTTGAAATTTCCCCGATAGTTAGTCCTATTCCCCGATAGAATTATTTTTCAAGTTATAATCTTTAAAAACTGCACATCGAGCTCTTTAAATCCACAGATAGAATTTGCTAAATTGCATGAAATTTTAAAAGGAGAAGTTCTAAGAAAATTTGATTGCTAATAAGTCTGACTCTAATACAAATGCGGGTAGTAAACGAAGGTTTTTTTTTTAAGTAATCATACACATTTACTTCAAAAAAATTACTCCCTTTACAAAGATATGTTGGTAATCCGCAATCAACAGCCCTGCCACTATATAATATGGCAGCATTTCGTTTTGTTATACAATTGACAGAACGAAAATGACCCGGAGAAAAACGCAGCCCAAAAAGAGGAACTAAGATTGTTTATAATTCGAAGATAAAATAGCACAAAAGATAAAATTGTATCAACGCGCGACGAAATATGTCTATTAATTGTGATTGACTTGATTACAATACTCGATTAATCACGTGAATTTAAAAAAAAATCACATCACAAACTGTCTATGCACACAATAAACCAGTGTATTACACCCAAAAGGTACACATAGAATAAAATGTTTTACCTTTTTTGGTGGTTTCGCAAAGTACCGGAAGGTAACGCGTATTCAAGCTCTGGAGTTGTGAATTTAGATTTTCTTTACATTGATACCTCTTGCTTTATAAAAAAAAAAAAGTTAAAACAGGTTGAAGCATAGATCTCTTACCACAATTTTAGGCCTCAAGTGGAGTTCTGAAAACAATATTTTATTTTCAAAAGAAGCAGAATCATCCTTTACCATTCTTCACTTCAAGTAAGCTTTCGAAAATAAATCGCAGCGGGTAATAAGATTTACAGAAACACACAGTAAATTTTAGTGCGAAATATAAATTGAACAGAAAGGGGAAATGACTTCGAATAGCATTAAGATAGGAATTTCATTCTCTGCTGAAATGATTCCGAAAATTTCTGCCATTTGATTCCATTGCAATTTTTCATTCCAGCTTAGAGCGTCGGAAGCATTTCAATGCTATTGAATTCTATTCTGAGAAAACTGGGAAAAGCCAGACAGCCTTCAGAAAAACATGAAGGGTGTAGGTTACAGTAACACAGTAAATGATCTTTCTATGGACTGGAAGCAGCAGATCTTCAGAAGTTGATAGCAGCATCTGCTTGAATAATTTTTCTTTGTCTTCTAGATGTTTTTCGAAAGCTAATTATGCAGTAAATGTACTTCACTTTTCCAACCAAGGGTAAATTTTTGTTCAATTTATCTAGTTTTTCTTACAAATAATAGTTGTTAAAACATGAAGAGGATATGTAGAGAAATCTAAGTTATAGAGAATGAAAGCCTGAGTAGTTTTTGAGCAACAGAATTCAAAGAAAACCGTTGTCAATTGAAGTTAAAGTATAGTAGCCAAGAAAAGAAAAAGAATAACTTTGCAAATACTTCAGCTTTTATGATTTCAAAAATTCATTTTCCACTTTTCAAGAGTAAACGTTGGAAGAAACAAATTATTAGTATAATACAAGTAAATAGTTTAACGTAATTCAATGCAGTAAACTCCAAGAAATTTATTTCACAAATGGGATGAAATTTTTTCGTCTGGTGCAATTTTTTTATAAATACCAACGCGGTGGCCAAGTGATATTTTCGGGAAGATTCCTTCGTTTGTATTTCGCATAATATTCTGCTCGGCGCTTGACAACACAAATTCCCTGAATATCATGTTTTCTGGCTTATTTGCAAGTACAATACCAAGAAATTATTCATTATAAATTAAATGTAAATTTTTTATAGGCGAAATCATAAAAATGGCGACACAAACAATATTTTAATTTAAATATGTGAAATTCAACTTTGATGAATTTAAGGAGGCGTTTGACAGCCTAAGACTGCTATGTCTACGAAATTTATATGTGCTCTTTGTTGTTGAATTATTTTACTTGTATTTAAAGACCAAGCAATGATTTTCAGCAAACGATTTCGCTGCTCAAATTCTATGCGCTTTGTGTTTCTATCATTGACAACTGAGTTGTAAATTGCAGTATTAGCTTCATATAAGGCATTATAAAAAAATGTTTTGTTGTAAAATGCTTGGTATAATGAAATTCACCCCCTAAGCCAGGGGTGGCCAACTCGCGGCACGCTGCCACAATGTGGCACGGCACAGCAGTAACAGTGGCACGCGAAGACTTTTTGAAAAAATGCCAAAATTGAGGGATAAATGTCGATGTCAAAAATATTCATAAAAACTAAAACCCTTGAACTGATAAATATAATGACATTTTGACGATTAAGTGTTAGGAAGCTGGCTTACAAATTGCATTAACTACGATATTGCTGAGTAGTTAGCGTTAGCTTTGGACATCCAACGAAAGCTGTGACGCTACAGACAATGCTTTGTAAAGCATATTTGTCCTTGATACGAATGAAACTTTCGATGCTGCAGAATGGATTCTTGATCTGCAATAGTTTCAGCTACGGATAATGAAATTTTTAAAAAAAGTTAACTCTGCAAGTAAAATTAAGAAACCAGATTGGACAAAATTCGGTATGGTTGCAAAAATGAAGATCCTTAAATTATTTTTGTTACATCACTTGAAAATAATTTGGGAAAAAAAACTTCAAAAGTATCATCGCATTATTTATCACTAACTCCTTGCCGAAGAATGAAACTTTTTCTCTGCTGATGACCCTGTAGAGTTCACTGTATTAACAAACTACGAATTAGAGCTTTGAATGTGTTGTGAATCTTTCCCAGGAGAACTAGGGGAGCATGGCAAGTTACTCCTTCGTTGCAATGTGCAATAGCTGTCCAAAGGAAAAATAGTGATAAGATTTTAGAATTTTAGGGAGTGTGTTTTTTAAATGTCTGGAAGGAAAGCAATGAGGACTTGCTACTTAGGAATGAAGATTAACAAATGAAATCATCTCTTATTATCCGGCATTTACGTAATTTAAATTTAAGATAGTACAAAAAAAGTTTCCTAAACCAGTATATGCCGTCTACATTCTTTTATGATGAAACTTCAGTTTCTTTCTCTCTACGTTGGAGAAAAAAGAATAAAACATTAAATTTCATACCGAAAGTATCCACTCAAATTTAATAATTTTCCAATGATATATGGAGAAAATTTTTCACCTATTTTAAGTATACATTCAGTGTTAGGTTTGAAGGATCATAAAAAAAATGCTGATCTTTTCAATTTTATTGGCTATTTCTCTGCAAGACACTACTTGTTACCCTTCTGAAATCCAAATCATACTGACCTTTTGAATTGGTAATCAATTATAAAAGTTTACTTCAACAAAAAGTCATCCGCGTTATGAAATTTGAAATTTGTACCAACAAAATTTTTTTCACATTTACACACTTTAGACCTCTGATGCTGTTGTAGATTTGGTTCAAAATAAGCTTCTAAAAAAATATTTTTTCTTATGAATGCAGAAAAATCTAAATACCGTTGAATATTAATTGATAGCACTTAAAGCACTTAAACATCTTAGGATTCTCAAGAACTAATCCTAAAATAAAAATACAGACTCAAAAACCACATTATAAGTACAGACTGTTTAATTTTTAGAATAGAATGTTTGATGTTATTTGTTTCTCATTTAAGCATAAGCCAATTGACAGAACCTATAAAAGTGTTTATTAACGATAACTCTTAAGTTCGGACTTGTTTTATCTTTATTATCATTTAGATTTCAATTGCTCAGATTTACGAGAAAAAATGTTTCATTTGAGTAAGAGTTACATAGTCAGCCAACCTAAAATCTATTTTTTAATTTTTTAAAATTTTCAGTTTGTTGGAAAAATACAACGTGGCACGCTGGAGCTTCTTTTCTCCAGATAGTGGCACTCTCCCTAAAAAAGTTGGCCACCCCTGCCCTAAGCTGTGAAGTTACTACCTCTTTGGTGGGGGGATTTTGACTTATTTTTCTTTCTCTTTTAAAACCATTACCTGTTGCTCAACATATGCAGATCACTTAAAGGACAACCAAATAAAAAAATACATTTTAATGTTTATTTTATTATACTATTTGCAAGATTTTTCTTCGTTGCGTTTTCAGTTATTCAATTTTCCGCTTGGGTATTTTTATTGAACTTAGCTTTTACCTTTTTGCTTCAAGCTTTATGATGTGTTGACGGATTTAAAAGTTGAGTAATACAAGGATTCCTCTTTAAAACCTTCTTTCCAATAAATCTGCCTAAGGGGATCAAACCTTTTGCAGACCTAGTTCGATCGCCCTATATGGCATCCAGTCTTTAATATGCCACCATTAAAGCATGGATATCAATGGCACAATCAAATTTGAACGCTCAGTCTCCACCAGATGAAGGCACTTGGGCTCTCTTCGACACGAAGCAACTCTAAAAATTTTACTTTGCCAAGAGCATCCAAAGTCAATTCCAACGAAACCAAACCAAATACCCAAAGGAATTTTGTACATGCTCAATAATCATATGACATAGGTGCTGACAATTTTCTGCATCTCGAAAATCCACCAACTGATCACCACAAGTTAGAACCCGGGTACAAGGCGAAGATGACCTACGCTAAACCACTATGCCACCCAGCCGACAATTAAAAAAAAAACTTTCTTCTTTGAAAACTACTTGAAACATTTTAAAAAGAATGAGCTTGGTCTTGTTTTCCGAATAGTAGCTTACTTTTTGAAAAAAAAAAGTATAATTCGTATTTAAATAATTAAACAAGATAGAACAATATAAAATGAAGAAGATCTGAAACCAAGTAATGTCTAATAAAATGCAATATAAATTCCTGTTGTGGTATTCGAATGATCATCTAGTTTACAGATCGAGAGCATTTTTTCGAAATAATGTGAAAAATGCCACAACTCCTAATGTTTAGGCCACTGCAAGAAAAATAGTAAACTGCTGTTTTTACAGTATAATTATGGCAGCAGAGGTTAGAGTTTAAAACTAAAACTAGCTATTTTGCAGTTTATAACTGTAAAACTAGCAATTTTACTTTTTTACTGCGTCGCATGTAAAAAGCAACCGGAGTTTTTTAATAATTACTATTGAATATTTCCTGTTTCTTAAATAAGAAATTTTCAAACCCTCTAAAGTAAAACTGCTAAATGAGAAAGTTAGAAAATATGATACACTGCAAAAATTTAACTATTGCTTTTACAGTATAATACAGTACTGCCAGCTAAGCTTCCAATTTAAAACTGTAAAATGCACAGTATCAAACTGTAAAAATTGGAATTTTACAGTTTATTACTGCAAAGTTAACAATCTTACAGTCTCTTGCTGTAAAGTTAGCAATTTTTCAATTTATTGCCGTAAAGTTTAACTGCAGTATACTTTAAAAACAACAGTATAATACTGGCAGCAGAGGTTCCAAATTAAAACTGTAAAATGCACGGTAATAAACTGTAAAATTAGCAAGTTTACAGTTCGTTACCATAAAATTAGCTCCATTAAACCGCAAAAACAACAGCATAATACTGTCAGCAAAGGTTCCAGTTTAAAACTGTAAATTGCACAGTAATAAGCTGTAAAACTAGAAATTTTACAGTTTATTACTATAAAATAAGCTGTATTATACTGTAAAAACAATATTTATTTTTTGCAGTGTGTCCTGTTTCAAATCAGTCTTATTTTCATTTAATACATTGATGGAAAAAAATGCATACGCATTTTAAAAATTTATCAATTTTCTCATTAAAAAATAAAGAAAACAATACGTTAAGGTGTCATTATAAAATTTTCTGAAAGTTAATCGAAAGGATTACGCCCATTTTCCTATCCTGATTCATCCCTTTCTGAAATAGAAATTTCGTTAATTCGTCATAATTTCTACACAGTTCCGACGAAATTTGACACTTTCTAAAAGTTGTGTTCATCGAAAACCAATTCTTTCCTTTCCAGGTTCAGCGAATTTATTAGCCTCTCTGATGACACACCACGCCTGAATAATTAACGACATTGGGTTTCAGAACAAAGCTAAATGAAAATCTTGATAAAGAATTTAAGAACTCTTGTTTTGTTTCCAAAACAACTTTTTTGGTTTTACTCATGGGTAATTTAAGCGATGAATAAATCCCGGAAAACTTGCTAAAAAACGTCTTCATTAAACATCAGTTTTGCAATTACTTTCTATTGTTCTCGTTCAGCAACTTGAAATCTGATTGTATTTTGTTAAAAGCTTAACCTAACAAAAAAGCGAAAAAAAGTTTGTGTTTTTTCCTTTTTTTTAATTTAGAAAACTAAAATTTTTCATAGAATTTTTTATTTTCTGATAGTTGCTCCTTTGAACATTTTTCTAAAATGATTTAAGTGAAAAAGAAGAAAAAACTGGATGCACAAGTAACACAAAGAATATCGGGTTTTTTTTTTTGATATACAAAAACAGCTACGTCACTTCTGTCATAGCACAAGAAGTTTGCGGATGAGAGTTCCAAAGGCCTGGCATAAAAAATTTCACCAAAATCACCAAAACGCCTCCTTTAACAAATCGCCATTTTCGGACTTATTCTTTTTTCTTTTCTTTTGATACAATAGGGTAGTTTTCGATTTTTCAATTTTATTTTTATATGATAGAGTAACATGTGTGAACATCATCGGTGAAAAAATTTTTGCGATACGATAAGTAGTTTTTTTTTAAATGATTTTTAAAGTTCAAGAAAATGTGACGTCACTCGGCTGCGGAAGAAACGTCATCGGTACTTCCGCCGCGCCTCAGCCGACGAGGAGAAGCGAGGGAAACGCTTGGCTACGTTGAAGACGCACTTGAAGACTATTAACTCCTCGTGATTTTGGAAGATTTAAATCGCTCGTCCTCTCGAAAATAGGCAAAAACCATCATTAATGTCACTTGAGGGAGATTGTTGGACTGTCCTTTGACGTATCCTGTCTCCATCATGCATCAAAAGGATTATTAAATATCTAAAAATTAAAAATAACTACGCGCTCAAAATGTCCGTAGCGATAACACGGGTCCGTCGCGGAGAGCTGAGGATTGAGGCCGAGTGACGTAACTCGTGACGTATCAGAAAAGCGCGCTTTTGCGCGTCGGATTTTTAAAAATTCATTAAAAATCAATCGTTGTGTTTTAAAATACGGCAGTGGTGAATTTTGGAGTTTTGAGGGTCAAGTAACAATATTTAATGATCAAAATGGGGATTTTTAATAGGTCACAACTACCCTATTTTTAGAACACTGGAGAGTAATGAATTAGTCAATCAATTTGTTAATAATTGATTAAAAAGAAAAAAAAATTGCTGTGTACCAGACATTGAACGATATTTTAATGTTATTTTTTATTTAAACAAATTATGTGTATACAAAGCTGAAATAATGAGATGTACCTTTGTTCTAGTAAACAAATAAAACGTCCTTATTCGATGTTATGTTCATGAAATAAATTCTGTGCTGCATGATATGCAAAAGATATATTGTGAAAATTCAAACAGCCCAATAAACTGCACAAAAGAAAACTACTCCCTAAAGATTGAACCGAAGCTTTCTATCAGGTACGAAAAGAAAAGAAAGAATTCGATTGGAGACATGATAAGCCAAAATGGCTAACA